>JAODAL010030030.1:0-50660 GCA_025379985.1 Phyllomedusa bahiana | reverse complement strand
TGCTCAAATTGTTTTGGGATGCAGGGTTTGTTGTCGTTCTAGCCTCTTACAGTACAGTGCGGTACTACATGTCCTGTACTGCTCTTCACATGTTATTAGTGAGGTGCATGCAGTGATTGGTGGTCTATAGTTCCTCTCTACAGTACCGTGCGGTACTACATGTCCTGTACTGCTCTTTACATGTACCAGGATGAGCTGCTCCTTTGGGCACCTGGTGAGGGCCACATTTTCTTTTTTCTTGTCCATTAAGTATACAGTCCATGATCCTAGAAGCTCCTGTTCTCGTCATAGAAAGTGTTTTCCAGCTTTCAGCAGCTCTTTCTGATGTTATATAGAAGGATGTGCTTTATCTGGATTATTACTCATGTACTTTTTTTACTCTCCATTTTATATTATGTCGGTGACATTTTAGGGCTTTGGAACCAATTACAAATTTTTCATAGGGTTATGGTTTCATCATACAATGTTCGTCCCGGAACCAATGAATTTATTGTGTGTTTAAGGAGTGCTGTATATACAGTGAAGGAAATAAGTATTTAATCCCTTGCTGATTGTGTAAGTTTCCCACTGACAAAGACCTGAGCAGTCTATAATTTTAAGGGTCGGTTAATTTATTTTTATTTTTATTTTTAAACATATTTAATTGACTTTTCTTAATTAACAAAACAATATAAAGTAAAATGCAGTAAGAGTCCTGACACTAGGAAGATAAATCAAAATGTTAAGCATCTTACATCAGAAGTTGTAGACTCAGAATCATAGTACATAGGTATAAAATAGATTAGGACCCATGAGGGTCGTTAACATGCCGAAATAATATTGACATAAACAATAGTAACATTTACAACATAAACAACGTTTACAACACCCTGTTGCATAAGAGAAACAAAACATTGAGGTTAGCTCCCTCTAGGTGGTAAGAAAGTATCCCTGGGAGGATATGGTTTTCCAGTTCGGTAAGAAAGATAAGCCTGTGGAAAAAAGTGGAGCCAGAATTTTAGGGATGGTGATTATTGGGTAACTTTTAGTCTGCCCAATGTACCTGCAAGAGCTGAGGTTAGGTACCATTTTGTGAAAACAAAAGGTTTCATGAAATTCTGGATTTCACTGTTGGAATAACAGGCCTCAAAGAATCCTCATTTTTTGAAGTATTTTTCTGTCTGTGTCTCTTTTGTTCAAAGGGGCATGTTGTTTTTCCAGATTTTCGTATTATTTAACCTTTTGGGTAAAATCTGTCAGGGGAGGGGAATAGAAGGTGATAACCACTTTTAAAGGGTAACCCATTTTGGCTGCTAGGAGTACAATATGGATTTTTTGGGTTTGGGTTTTGGTTATTTGCTGGGGGGGACATGAAAAAGGAGTTGCTGGGGATCGGTAGTAGTTTAGTTTAAGCTTAAAATGAATCAACTGGATGTTTTCCCCCCCAAGAAGAAGTGAGCAAATGGACGGGCCCCTGATACCATGGGTTAAATCAGAATGGAAAAAATTTGCATTTCGGACATAAAGGTGATGCGTTTCAGGGACCGTGGGGTGTGGAGGGAAAAAAAAAGGGCCAAAATTATAGCACTACGTGAAAGGGTTGAAGTAAGTATCTTTTCCAGCGTTCTTTTGATGATAGTTTTTCAAATTTTTAAACCCATCCCTCTGGGTATAGTTTGGTTGTTTTGTAAATCCCTGGAAATATAAATTTCCCCATTTGGGAGAAAAAAGGGGAATTAGAGGGTTTGTCTGGGAAGTGCCCCCCAAATCCAGAAAAAATTTGGACGAAGGGGGGTTAAAAAAGGGGTTTTGGGGGACGGGTTAAGAAAAGGGAATAAAAAGGGTTTTTAGGTTCAAGAAAAGTGGGAAAGTTGCTAATTATGGATTTACAAAAACTGATGATTTGTCGATGGGCAAGAAAAAGGGGGGATGGGGAATATAAAATTTTTTGCACGAATTTCCCTAAAATTGAGAAAAAATTTCTTGTCCTTTTTTTTAGAAAGATGCGAGTTTTGACAAATTTCCCTTTTTTTCCTTCCAAGCAACAAAATGGGGTTTTAAAGGGCCAGCAAAAAAACCTCAGGGTGCCCCCCATAATGGGAGAATCTTGCTAGATTGGTAAGGGAATTTAAATAAAGACCTTGTGCTTTCCAGGCACTTAAACGTGTTTCCCTTTAGAAGACGATCCCTTTTTATTTTTTTGGGAGAAAGGGGAAAAATTTTGAATTTAAGTGAGCAGGGTAGTGACCAAAGGGGGGGGCACCAAAATCAGTTTCCAGAGAGGTTTTTTGAAAAAAAGAATTTTCCCTTTTAAACCCCGTTAAGCCCTGTTTTCAAAAAGAAAATCCTTTAAATTTTTTTTTTTACTTTTTATTTTCTGGGTAGTTTAAAGGCACCCTTTTTTTTTAGGTTTGCATTTTGTTTTTTGATTTTCAATTTTAGGTCTTTTGCGTCTTTATAGTAAGGAAGAAAAGGCAGACTACAAAAAGGGGGATATCTTTTGCTTGATTTTAAAAAAAAGGAATAGTCTGCCTTGGGGGAAAGTAGTTTTGGGGGAAACTAAACATTTTTATGAGTTGACATCGAGCCATAAGGGGAAAAGGGGAAAATGGGTTTTCCAAATTTGGTTAAAATTTCCCAGGTTCTTTTTTTAAAAAGAGGGGGGTAGTTAAGGTTTTGTATAAAAATTCTGGTGATTTACCCATAGAAATTCCTAAAATTTCAACCGAGTTTGGGGGCAATACGGAGGGAAATGAAACAAGAGAAGGGGGGCGGGGATTCCCCCGGGGGGGGGCAACATCTAAGATTTCAGATTTTGAAAATTTTTTACCCTAAAACCCTGAGCAGTTTCCAAATTTTTTAATAGATCTAGTATAAAAAGGGGGTATTTTGTACTGGGCAAGGGGAGAAAAAAAATTAAAATCATCGGCAAACAGAGCTATTTTTAATTCCGAAAAGGGGCCCATTTTTACTCCTTGTATGGTTTAAGAGGAGGCGACAAAACGTGAAAAGGTTCAATTTTCAACTTAAAAAAGGGGGCAGGACAAAGGGCAACCTTGTGGGTGGGCCCCCGCTGTAAGGAAAAAAACGGGGGAGAGGGAAAACAGACGTAAATTTTTTTGGGCTTTTGGGTTTGGGGTAAAGGGCAGTTATAAGTTGTGAAATGGACCAAAGAATCCAAATCGTTTAATACGCGGTCAAACCAAACCCCAGCAAACACTATAAAATGCCTTTTTGGCGTGTAGTAAAAAAAAGCAGGGGATCATGGAGATGTGATCTAATTTTTTAATGTATCTAAAATGGCTAAAACTTTTCTAATTTTAAATTACAGGATCTATTTTTTTTAAATCCTATTTGTGGGAGAATCAATGAGAGAGTTTTACCCCAAAAAGAAAAAAAACAAAAACCCAAACAAATAAATAAAAAGTAAAAAAAATTAAAATATATACATATAAAATATACATAAATATATACACATATACATACATACAACAACATACATAAAAAAAAGGGGAAAATTAAAAAAAGGGGGAAAAAAAGGAAGGGAAAAAAAGGGGGTTTGCCCATCTGAACCTTACATAAACCTTTTTTTAAAATAAAAAAAAACAATTTAGATTATAATGTCCCCCCACATAGCAAAATAGCAAAAAGAAAATAGATCTAGCAAACAATGGGTACTCAAGTGCGGTCTGTGGGAAGGACTTTTGGTCCTTTGGGAATGTCCGGAGTCTTGTTTCGAAGAAGAGTGATGAGCATTGTTGAGATTATTGGGTGAAAATTGGTATTGAGCGGACCTGGAAAAAGCTTGAGGTGCTCCCTCGGAGGATGTGAATCTTTAGGTTTCACCTGGCTTCTGTGGGAAAGAAGGAAAATTGGAGATTAAAAACGTCCTGTGGAAGATCCAAGGTGGCTGGTAAGTAGGCGATTTTATTTTGTGGTTAAAGAGTTCTGGCATAAAGGAGCAAAGAGTCGCGCTTTCTGGTGACTTCTGTGAAAAAATTTTGGAAGTTAATGTATTATTTCCCGCTTTTTCGGGGCCTATGTAGGTTTAAAAGGGCCTTGAATGAGATTTTATGGTTTTAATCCAAGTATTTCATAAACCGGGCGTGGCCTTTCTCTTAGTGCAGGATGAGAGCATTGGTTTTGTGGAAAATTCTTTGTTTGCCAGAAAAAGTGGTAAATCAGGTTATAGGCGCTCTTTCCACTTTGCACGATTGAGAGATTAAAGGGGATTGGGAGATTTGTTTACAAAAAAATATTTAAGTCCTTTTTTTGGATGGGGGCTCTGGGACCCCCTAATTCTCAGATTTTTACGACAGGGGCCCATTTTCTGGTTGTCGCTTGTCCCCTTTTTTGATTTTTAGCACGTATTCCCCAATTTTGTGTGGAATTTTCAGTGGCTTGCTCAACCGATTGAAGACGTTGCTCCACATTTTCCACTTTCTTGGCCAGTTGAGAAACTTCAGACTGGATCTGTACAAGGGTGGCGGTGACCGTTTGCTTCAGAATTTCTTGGATCTCAGGAGAGATACGTTTAGCAACAGCATCCGCTAATTTTGAATAGTTTATTGGCAAATCATCATAGTCAGAGTCCTCCTGTCCCTTCTCATCATTTGTTGGCAGCGAGAGGGACAGGGCTTGTGGGATATCCATAGCGTCCTCATCTGGCGAGTATGAGGACTGTGTGGTAACTTTTGAGGAACGGGTGTTGCGCTTGGATCTTGGTGTTTGGCTCATTATTTTTACAAAACGTTCCATGTGGGGAGTGATGTTGTTGCAAGAGTATGGGTGACAGTGTCCAGAGATTAACTCTTCACCTTCCTGAGAAAGCAGATCCAACAACGGCTGTTAGATGGGCAGAGATTTATTGCACTTATGTATATAAGTGTATGAGATGAGGGATTGCAGAGATGATGATGATGATGACTTTAACACTTGCAGGGCTGATGCTTTTGGGTAGCATGCAATGAGCTAATGTGCACCAAGGCAGGGTAAAAGCTGTGTCAGCTGTATAACTAGTGTTGGGGGACCAAGTCCTGCTCAGTGCTGCTGATATGAAGGGGTTAATGGCATAGATGAAGCCTTTTGTTTTCTGTCCTACATGCGGAGGTACTTTATAAAGTTCAGGACAGTGAACACTCAGCTTGTCCCCTCACTGTAGCTGCTCCTGAAGGAGTTAAAAGCTTAGGTGAGGTAGCTTATCTCCTGCCTGCTGTGAGCCACTTCAGAAAGTTTACTTTCTGTGAACTTTCAGTTCCCTGCACTGTGGCTGCTGCTATTGTCTGCACAGGCAGGAGGGGAAGGGTGTGCTGCTCTGTAATGGCGGAGGTACCTGTTGCCTGCTCCCTGGCTGAGCCTGCTCCCTGGCTGAGCAGAGGATCGTATGAGGTCCCAGCTGGTCAGAGAGGTACAGGACCGCTCTCAGTGAGCTCAGGACCGCTCTCAGTGAGCTCCGGGTGGGGGGGGGGGGTGGGGGGGGGGGATGGGGAGGGTGGTCGTACTCTATCAGATGTGGCGCTGGCGTGCGTGTGTTTGTGTAGCGCTGATGTGGAGAACTGTTAGGTATGCGCAGGCTGGGCGGGCATGGGAGAACACGGAGGCTGTGGTGTCTTCGACACCATGGCACTGGATACGGAAGTACAAGGGTCGGGTTAATGTTTAACTTTGAGAGATTAATATACCAAAATAAAATAAAGGAAATCACATTGTTAATAAGATTATCATAAATTTATTTGCATTTGCAGTGAGTTATTAAGTATTGGATCCCCTACAACGATTAAGTTATGGTCTTCCTACAGACCAGTGTAGACGCTCTAATCAATTCATTACCTGCATTAATGATAGCTGTGACATATATAGTGCACCATTCTAAAAGACGTCTGTCCACAGATAAAATCAGTCGAGACTTAACTATACAACGATGGGCACTGACCAAAGAGCTTTATAAGTATGTCAGGAACGTAGTTCATGTGACCTGCACACAACACCTGGATATGGGCTACAAAAACATAATGTAAAGAGCTGGGTGAGGAGACAACTGTTGGATGCATTTGTAGTAAAAGATGGAGAAATACAAATAGTGGACTGTCAATCAAACATTGCTTTGGGGCACCTGCAAGATCTCCACCTCATGAGCGGGAAGTCCTTGATCATGAGGAAGGTGAGAAAATCAGCCAAAACTAAACGGGGGGGAAACATGTTCATGATCTCAAGGGCAGACTGGGACCATAGTCACCAAACAATTGGTACCATTACGCTGTTAAATGGTTTAAAATCTGCAGTGCCTGGCAGGTCCCCCTGATCAAGGAAGGAGCATGTTTGCAGGCCCAGCTGATGTTTGCCAGTGAACCACTTGGAGGATTCTGGGAGTGATTGAGAGAAGGTCGCTGTGGTCGGACTGAGACAAAAATTGAGCATCTTTGGCATTACTCAACTCGCCGTGTTTGGGAGGAGAAGAAATGCTGCCTGTTGGACCCAAAGGAACACTAGTCCCGACTGTCAAGCATGGAGGTGGAAACACTATGATTTGGGGGTGTTTCTTGCTAAAGGCATAAGAAAACTGTAGCTTCACGCGATTAATGGGAGAATGGCTGGAGCCATGGACTGCAAAATCCTGGAGTGGACTCCAATATCCCTTCCGCACCGCCAGGAGACATTCAAAAATGGGTATGGCTGGGTCTGGTATCCAGCAAGAGACATGACCCTAAAGAAACAATACAGCCAAGGCGCAAAACAGATAGGAGTGCTTCAAAAAGATACACATTAAGGTCAAATGAGAGTGGCCTAGCAGGGGCTCCAGTCTCTAATCCCCATTAGAAAAAATATGGAGGGAGTTGAGGCTCCGCAGGTTTGACAAGCGACAGCCCCAAATCTTATTTGGTTTAGAGATGATCTGCAAAGAGGAGTGTGAGCAAAACCCATCCTCTCCTGACATGTGCGCAAACATCTATCGCATCCAACTACAAAAAAAGTTCTGCCTGTGCTGCGCCAACAAGGCGTTTTGCCACCATAGTATTGAAGTCTGGTTTACCAGAGGGTCAAAATACTTATTTTGTCCACTGCAAAATGCAGAACAAATTTTAGATGATTATACGCAGAATATGTTTTCTCGGATTTATATTTTGGATATTTTTATCGTCTCAATGTATTAAGATTAACCTAGCCTTTAAATTTTATAGATGGTCCTCATGTCTTTGTCAGTGGAAACTTACACAATCAGCACAGGGAATCAAATCTTATTTCCTTCACTGTGTTTAGTGTAGTGTGTGTGTGTGTGTGTGTGTTTGTTATATATATATATATAATATTATATTATATATATATATAATTATAATATATATATTATATATATTGTTTGTATATATTTTCCACTATTTCACTTCGCTGTGTTAGTTTGTGAGTGTATGTTGTGTTTATACTATATATACTTCTATATACATATATATTGTATATTAATAAGTATTATAATATATATATTGTTTACGCACACATACATACACACAAACAAACTTACACAGTGAAGGAAATAGTGGAAATATATAATACCGACTATATATTCTATTATATATATATATAGGTATAATATCTATTCTCATATGATACCAACATATCTTACACACAAACATTCTTGTTGCTGTGCTTAAAAAAAGTTTAATGGAAATGGGTTGCACTCGTACCTGTATATACACTGAATATGTAAATGCTTCTCTCTCCGCTTTTGGTCTCTATATGGTTTTCCCTAAAGACAATTCACTGAATGTGACAACTGTTTTAAAATACAGAACTGAATATTGAGATGTTGCTGCTGTTGTTGACACGTATCCGCCGTGTATTACTGTTTGTTCCCGCACAGAGGCATTTCCATGACTGCGGCATTCACGGGTCTATTTCTTTCTGTTGGACACATGAACACGAGGTCAGATAGATCTGTAATGCTCTCAGAAAATGTGCAGGACGGGAATGTATGAAAGGCAGCAAGCGCCATTCACTGCGGCTCTGTAGGAACAATATGTTATCTCTGTAACCTTTCTGCAGTGCAGATATTTCACTAATGTATTTCATGTCACACAGTTAGGACCTTGCAGGTTAAGACTGGGTGATGATTGGCTTTTTCACCCACCTCTAGAGAACCGTTTTATCACTGCTAATGTTAGACTATGAAGGTCACATGAAACTGCATTCAGATTTTTTTGTGAAACCATGTGTGCATGAAACAGCAAGGGCAGCATGGAAGCCAACGCCGGGGGAAATGGGACCGATATCAGGACATGGATGTGGAGGCTGCTCCCTGCTCCACTTTTTAGTTTTGTATTAATGGCGTAGGTTGGTGGCATCTTAAATATATATCACTGCAAATAATGATCCCTGTTAAACATAGAGGCTTTTACTAGACTATTTAAAATATAATTTCTATGAACCGCCTATATAGTTTACCACTGCATCTCTAGATGATAAGCAATACTGTGCACTTATCTGCCAGTGGAGTATCGCCCCGATAAAGAGCGGCTCCGCTTTATTTGACAGAACATATCACACTAATGAGTGTATAAACACCTTTTAATTCCCTAGCTATCCCGGACTGCGTTCCCCCATTACAATTTCTAGGGGTTCATCAGGGGAATTCAAAAATTTTTCTCTCACTGTGGTAAAGAATCACGTATATTCAAGAATATACATTACTCAACACATTGTACTTCCAAATTTAATAAGTGAATGATACTTAGCTCGAAGTGCTGCTCAGGTATATGACTATAGTTCCCGCGGCACCTTAGTACGCTTGGCTCACAAGAGGGTATAGAGGTGTTACAGTAGCAAAACTTGTCTCAGCTCCCTGTTTATGTCTTAAATGGCCCCGCAGGTTGTTTGAATAACAATTCCAGTGTTGTAAACGAATAGATAATAACCACTATATACGCGTTCCAGGTTCCATGCAGCATATGTGCATATTTTCATGCTCATGGTTTGTACGGCGTGTGTCCTGATATTTCTAACTGCGCATGTCCGGAAGTAAAATCCCTGTCACTTTACCGGTTAGCATCACTGCCTGGAAAACGACACCGCGCATATGCTGTTCCTGAAAGCCGGCCCGAACACTCGGGCCTGGCGTTCAAAACAGAATGCATCTGCGCATGCTCAGAGTGGAACACAATGGTGCCATATCCGCTATTCCTAGCATTCACTATGGAATGTTAGAGAGGATCCTCTGTACCCCTTTTCAGCCCTGCCTGTGTGGAGGGTTTAGAGAAGGCCCTTAAGCAAAAACAGAATTTAAATTTATGATGCCTCTAATTCCCAAATTAGCCGACTTTCTATTCAGATCCCTAAGATCCGGATATGGGTTGTAGCCCCAGCTGTAGAAGGGCAGACCCATGAGTTTCAGGTTGTGGGGATCAGAATGTACTGCGAAAAATGTAGGGATTTCATGAGTTAACATCCTGTACAGGATTTCGTAGTACATTGCCATCTTATATAAGAGATACTTCGACCTGTTTGGCTGTAGACGTGGATTGGATTGCTGTTGATAAAGTGGTACTATTAGGTTTTTGCTATAGACGTTGTAAAGCCTGTATAGTAATATCCCACCATGGAAAGGAGGGATCAGGCGTTAGGTTCTCGGAATATTTTTGTTGTTCCACAAGTAAGCAGAGAGAAGCATTAGAATTTCCGGTCATAACTGCTTTTGTTATTTAGACTTCTTGATTTTGTGGCTACGGCTTAAATTTACTTTTGTCTTTCTGTAACGCAAGACCTTACACCTGCTATAGGGGCACTGCACAATGGGGGAGCTCACTGCGCTTTCACGACGTATATGCCAATATTCTGTATCATGGCTTTGGTGGGAGGCTACACTTGGTATCCCAACCGGGAGATGGACGTAGATGGCCCCCCCCCCCAGATATTTATTTTGGGGGAGTAGGGACCGCGTGAACGGGATGACATCATATACTCTGGTGAGGGGCACCTAGATGTGAATTTTGAGTGATGTTTGTGGACAACTCAAGAAAAAGAATATTCGGTATGCATCACTTCACATTTGAATATTGCAGGGTGAGGATGCTTTAACCTTTCCATGGATGTCCTTATCATTAAAGATCTGATGGTATATTCATAAGATATGATAGGAACCTCTGCAACTAACGTTGCGTACACTGGTAAAAGTTACCACCCATTAACCCATGTAAGAGCAGGAATACAAAAGGTCAATTCTGAGTGATTAAGAGAAATCTGCTCCGAGACGAGGTCTTTAGGAGACAGTTCAGGTATTGTGAGAGAGAGATTTCTTAACGAGGATATCCAACAAGGTGCCTGGAATCAGCCGTTAGGCAATGCACAAATAAACAAAAAAGGAAACTCTACTACAGGGCAACTCCCAGGCAGATAAAGAGACGCCAGTATAGTAGCACGGTAGTAGTTGCAATCCTGCTTGATTGATTCAGTAGAATCTAGAAGTTCAATCAATATCCTCAAATGAAAATACTTGGGGTATTTGGTATGTGTGTGGTACAGGATTAGAAGGATATCTTCCCTCAACCCCAGAGGTACTTATCGGAGAGGCAGATCCATAGAAAGTTAGATGATCCATAGTCATTGATACAGCATATACCACTCTCTCAAGGTACTTGGTTAGAAAGTGTGACCGATGGGTAGTGTTCAAATGTGGGCAGAGATGTTGTAGCCTGTCCATTAACGTACAACGCAACTAAATTCTTTTAACACAAGCGCATCAAATGGGCAAACAATTTTTTTTATCTGTGATTTTGCCAGAAATTGGTAGGACCAGTCAAGGGGAGTAGTTTATATGTGTACATGCCTGCCACCACTCAATTACATTGGAAAAACAAGGAGAATATTCAAAAGAAGAGTGGCGTGAGACATACGTGGGGGGCTATACGAATAGAAGAGACACGCAGTAGCTCGTCTTGTGTGGGGATTATCATAATGGTGAATGGGAATCTCCTGCGTGTTTTGATTTTGGAAGGTTGTGAGACCGTCCCCCATGAGGAAGGGATTGGGATAGACGAATCATGTGTATAAGGAGGCCCAATGGATTTACCCGTTTATGGGACTACTGTCGAAATCTTAGGGCTAAATGAGACTTTGCTATTTGGTTGTTTTATTAGAATATAGGCTCTACTTTGGGCCTGTCTGATTACTTTGCTCTCCGTGTTACTCTGCACTCTCCTATGAGGGACCACTATGGATCTTTATCAAGTCTGGACCAATGAACGCAGTGTATCAGTGTCATATTCTTGAGATTTTTCATTATTTTCATTGATTATTTACAGCTTGATAATCCATGTCAGCTTGAGGACAATTGAATTTTTGTACCCGAAACGTCCTTTTTTGGCCCTGTTTTAAGCCATTGTTAATTTACATGTGTTTGCTATATAACATTTGCTCTGGAATATCAAAATCCTATATGTCCCGCACACATTGTCTTTTATTATATATAGTTATGGCTAGATGATGTGGTGTTGGTTACGAATAAGTAACATTTGTAAGGGCGGATACCGAGACAGTTAGTCGTGTATTAGTGTGGTAAGGAGACTTTTGAACTCTAACGCTCCACGCCCCTTATTTATAGGTATGGAGCTTGGAATGGACTTATGACATTGTTGTTTCCCCTTCTTGTTCTGATGCGCAGTGCATTGTTTTGAAGCGGTGCGTCCGCGTGGTTCGGGGCGGCTCTTCAGCATAATGCTGCTCGGTGTCGGTTTCCGGCACGTGCTAACCGGAAGTGACAGGGATTTTACTTCCGGGGACAGGTATGCGCGGTGTGATATCGGAACGGCCGGAATGGAAGAAACCAGATGAGCAGGAAAAAATATGCCATATATGCTCCATGGAACCTGGAAACAGGTAGTAGATAGTGTTTTATGTCATGTTTGTAAAACTACTGGGGGAATGGTAGTATTCCATACCATCTGCGGGGCCATTTTTAAGACATAAAATGGGAGGCATCAGATGGACAATTTTGCTCTCTGTATCCTCTTATGTTGTGGTGCCGAGCGTACTAGAGGAGCACACGGGAACTATTCGTCATTAGATTCATGGCAGCCACTTGAGCTAAGAGTATCTGTTCACTTATTTAAATTTGGATAGTTACCATGTGTATGTGTATATGCAGTTGTATATAGCGATTATTCTATTTCCAACAGTGAGAGAAAATTTGAAATCCCTGATGAACCCTAGAATTGTAGGGGGAAAAGCGTGTGATAGCTGGGATTTAAATGGGGTGTTTTATAACGCATGTACGGGATTTTGTATGTCACAACTAAGGCGGAGTCCGCTCTTTATTCGGGGGCGAGTTACTCCACTGGCAGATTAGTGGCAGTAGAGTGCTGTATGCATCTAGGTATGCACGTGGGAATGATATAGGGGTTTAGAGGATATTCAATATTTTAAATTGTATAGTAAAGAAGTTATGTTTTAACAGGGATCATTTTTTTGCGTGATATCATGTGGTGATAAATACCTATGTTCATATAGAAGTTGTAGTCTTTCGGGATCTTAATAGGACATTTTGTATGAATAAGCCCCACTGTCAGTTTAGTCAAATAAAATAAATGCTTTAGACAACAATACTGAAAAATCCTTTACAATTATACTGCAATTCTAACTGTGCTGATATTTGAGGATGGTGTATACAAGCGCTGTGATGACCTGACCAGAAATGGGGACGATACCCTCTGTCAAGTTCATGAAAACTCAATTCAGCTATTCATATGATAAATTCTATAAAACTATTATACCGTACTCTAGTATATAGAACTGATGCACTTTAAAGTTGAGTCACAGTACATTCTTCATTATATTCCCCACTATTCTGCTGGTGCAGTCACTGTATACATACGCGAATTACTTATCTGTGTATGATCCTGAGGTCATCCTGTATTATACTCCAGAGGTGCCACTCACTATTCTGCTGGTGCAGTCACTGTGTACATATAGTACTTAATCCTGTACTAATCCTTAGTTAGCATCATGTATTATACTCCGAGCTGACACCTATATATACGTTTATATAGTATATATATAATAAATATTAGTATACTTATATATATTTATACTATATATTTATTATGTTACATGCACACTTAACGCTGTACAGCCATCTGATAGATAAAGCTGTCTACTGTGTTTTAGAAGAAGCTAAGCTTTGTGTCTAATGGCAAGCTTGTTGACTGTCACAGAACCATGACTGCTCTCCCTCTGGACTAGGCATTAACTCAAGTTCAGGTCATTATAGTCTTAGTCCGCTTTGTGTGGAGATTAATTCTATATATAAATTCTAAAATGGGAATGCTTTGGTGGCCACATCTTCTATTCATTCCACGTTGCTGGTGTTGCCCTTTAAGCTGATGACTAGATCGATAGCTGACCCACATACCATTGGCACTGGGCTCCCGTGCTGCATCAGATCCTTTATTAGTTTACTCCTCTCAGATGCCGCTGCTAGCTCGCTGTGTAGGAGGTCAGCAATGGACAAGTATGTGAGGCCGTACTTCTGCGTCAGTTTCTCACACTGGGTTCCTTTTCCGGATGCGGGTCCACCTTTTATATAAAAGACATTAGGAAACCGTTAGCTTGGTGAAACTAAATCAGGGACATGCAACCCACCCAAAAGGGGAGATAAAATTCAAGACAATAATGGACATTTCAAGCTCATCTTCCATGTAAAAGGCTGCGTCCAATTTTTCATCGAATTTTTTTTAATTGCACCAGTTTCTCTTTGAAAAAAAAAAAGTCCTCTCGTTTTGTGTATACAGCTCCTATGATGACTATATCAATAGTAACAGACAACAAATGAAACCCTCTGTGTATGCACCTGCCCTCATACCCTCAATTTTCATCATTGGTGCCAATAGACATCATGATCGAAACTTACTGAACCTTAACGTATCATAATGATGTAGGGGAAGGGTGGAAGGGAGTAGGCATGTCGGATCAGACTACATAGCATCCGTTTGTAGTCTGTTACTATGGTGACGCATACTTTATGATCAACTCATGTAAGCAGGAATTTTTCTGTACATTAACATAGGTACGAAAACTTCCAACCAGTCAAAGGGAATCAGAAAATGACCTACTATTTAAATTGGGTTTTTTAGGTTCCATGTTTAAAGAACGTTTCCACATACAGTATTAAAAAACAAATAAACCCCAAACCGCATCTCCCTTTTCCCTCAAAAGACAGCCTTTGGGTATGTTCATATGGCTTATTTGGACGCTGTTTTAAAGGAGGTTTTCGGAGCGTTCCTCGCCCAAAACAGCGTCCAAAACGCTTCCGAAACTCCCCCAGTTCACATAATTGATTCCTATGTAAAACCTTGTTGTAGTTCAAACATGATGAGGTTTTTACGCGCTTCTTTGGAAGCAGTGAAATAATCACAGAAAAGTGTATACAAAATCCACTCTAAAATATAACTTTTAATACTTATTGATTAAAAATACAAAAAGTTTATTTTACATTAATTTGACACCTACAACCCAACTGGGGAATTATTTTTATCCCCCGAAAAAAATGGATCAGTTGATAACCACCACACTAACAACTCTATAAACAAAACAGTAGGCAACCCTCGTATAAGTCTATCCTAGCACCTATTATTATCCTTCAAAATAAGTGGGGACATCGCCCCAAAAAAAGGGGCCCCCCTTTAAGGCTTCCCTATACAGCCCTTTTTCCATATAAAATACAACTCCAAAGGTGTCCCCAGATCCTCTTCAAGAAAATTCTAATTAAAAATACCCCAAAATAATGCAGTACAAAAAGTAAATACAGATATTCAAAGAAAAGTTCTTACTGTCCTTGTGTACAGAAATCACATCCCTCCAAATATGCAGAGGGTTCCTCAGGGGATCACATAGAATCAAGCTCGAAGATGTGGAGCACTCCACCAGCTGGTAAGGTGTAGGTATTGAAAGCTCCCAGTCATCCCAATCCAGTCATTAAATACCCCCCCGACAATAAGGTACATCCCCCTGGGTATAGATAGTCCATGCCTCCTTGTTATAATAAGTGCTTACCATGAAAATGATAGACATATGTTGTCCTGCCAGTATGTACACATCGGCCGCATGTTCGTGTCATGTCAATTCTTGAAGCGTGTTTTAGGCGCATTTCTCGTTGAGGTTTTTGATGCGTTTTTGGTGCATTTTTCGGCACGGTTTTTGATGGCTTTAATTTTTTGGTGAAAACCTCAACAAAAACCTTTCCCCCAAAACCTCATCCAAAAAACCCCGCGAGAAACCCTCTAAGGGCCCGTTCCCGCGGAGGTCTTGGCCCCGGTTTTTTTCGGTTTCCCGCGGCCAAAACCTGTCTGACCCCGCCGCAAACTGCTCCCCGACGCGGTTTTCAGAGGGGCTGGGCTGGTCTGGCGCGGGGGGGGGGTGCTTGGGGCCAGCTTGCGGGAGGGTTTACCCCCCCTAAAAATTTTAGGCAGTGGGAAAACCGCGCGGGGAGCCGCGGCCCCAGCCGGCACCACCTGGGGACGCCCGCGGGGAACGCGGCCACCCCGCTGAGAACCCCCGGATGTGTTTATTTAAAGCGGTTTTCCCTAGGAAACCATGTAATAAATGGGGGCGAAATTTTGGGGTGGTTTTTGGGGCCCTTTGGGAAAACCCCGTTTGGGGGGCCCGCGGCCAAAACCACGCCCAAATGCCGGTTTAACATGCCCAAAACCTCTTCTGAAGAAGCGTGTTTCAGGGGAGGTTTTGAGCTTTTGGGAGAGAAAACGCTACGAAAACTGCTTTGAAAACCACGTCAAAATAAGCTGGGTGAACCCTAAGGCTATGTCTACATGGCAATGGTAAAATGCCATCGCAATCCGATGATATTTCACAATTGCCGTACCACTGTTTTTGGCACAGATATTGTGGTCGGATTTCGGCCGGTTCTTTAATATTACAATATACTAGAATCTGCCGTAATACAGCAGATTATAGAACATGCTCAATTAATTGGCGGTTTTTAAATCTGACAGTAGAAAATCTGCTTCTCTGACTCCCTTTCAGTCATATATGGAAGGCAGCAAGAACATCCCAAAAGGGGAAACGGAGGTTCACTGGCAGCAGCAACTAGCAAAAGGGTTAAAAAAGAATTTTTTTTAAAAGAATATTGTTGAACGGGGTCTTATGGAAGAACCCTGGCAGCAAAACAGCAAATCAATACCATACCTCCCGAGTGTCCCTATTTAGGAGGGACAGTCCCTCTTTTTAACCCAGGTCCCTCTGTCCCTCTTAGCTCTTAAAAGTCCCCTTTTTTATTTTTGAAACAGATTTTCTCAATAAACTGACTACTTTTTTAAAAATAGATCGCTTTCCCCACGTTATTAACTAACAAGTACTTAATTTTCTTATTTGGGTACATAAATCCCGAAAATGTGTCCATTTAAAAAAATTTGCAGGGTTGGGGTGGGGTTAGAGGCGTGTTTTGGGGGATGCATGTATTTGGGCGGGGTTAGAGGTGTGGCCTGACGTTCCCTCTTTGCAACTCTAAAAGTGGGGGGTAGCACTACTGTTGTTAAATCTCTTTTGTTTTGGGGTCCCGCCCCCAAGCTGTACCCCAAAACAGCAGACATCCCTTTTTGGGCATCAGACTAAAGAGTAAAAAGATACAGGCAGCGATTTAAATCTCCCTAACTTTATCTGTGTATAATACCCTAAACTTACTGTCCCCCCACTAACTAATCTAACTAGCAGCTTTTCCTTAATAAAATCGCTGTAAATTGGGGAGCCTGCATGCACTGGAGCATCCAGACACAAGAGCAGTGTTTTCAGACTGAGAGTAAAGTCGAAAGGGCGTTAACGGGAATACAGTGAAATAGATAAATAGGATCATGTGATTTCAGCCCAAGAATCCCAAAACCCCCCTCACTGGTGACATTTTTGGACACTTCTCTGTTGTCGCACTGATTTGGGGGCACCAAAGTAAAGGGAAAAACAAATCAAAGTAAGAAAAAGGGGCCCGAACGCACATGGCGAACACGAACTTTACGCAAACTACTGTAATAAGCTCGGTTCTGCTCGAGTTCGGAAAATACGTAAAGTTCGAGTTGAATAAACCTTTTCTCGAACGGTTCACTCAACACTTCTCACAGACAGCCTAATAGTAGTCTGACGCTTCCTGTTCTGTAGAGATCACTTCTCTGCACTCTCTTTCCTCTCATCACAAACAGCCTAATAGTAGTCTGACGCTTCCTGTTCTGTAGAGATCACTTCTTTGCAGTCTCCTCATGATCATCACAGGCAAGATTACAATGAAAGGTAACCCCAGTGTATAGATAACAGAATCCATAATTTCATAGATGATGGTCTCTCTCCCTTCCCCCTTCCGCACAAAAATTTTTTTCCCCACCGTTTTCCCCCATATAAGACAGCGTTTTTCATTTTTTTTTACCCCCAAAAGCCCAGTATGTCTTACTTTCGGGGTATGTCTTAATGGGCAGGGATAGGGCCAAGGTAACAGGTTTTAGGGGGCTGTAGGCAGGTATAGGGCCCTGTAGCGGGATAGGCCAGCTGAGGCGGTAAAGGGCCAGCTGTAGGGGAGGTAAGGGCCCGCGTAGGGTATAGGGCCACTGTGCGGGTATAGGGCCAGCTGAGACAGGAAAGGGGCCAGTTAGACAGGTAAGGGGCCAGCGTGGGCAGAAAAACACTTCCGCCCCCCGCGCTCCCCCCGCCCGCCGCCTCCTCGGCCCCGGCCTCCCGCGCCTCTCCCGAAAGGGGGCTTGACGCATCAGGCCGCCTACTTTTACTTTCGGGGTAGTTTTACATTAGGCCCCTCCCTAAACACCGCAAACGTTTTACTATGGGGGTTCAACATCGGGGAAACAGGGTGGGGTCATAGAGCATCCCCACAGCACAACGAAGTAAATGAGTCATCTCCATTTCCCCCGGGACCCTATGTCCTTTTAATTATGTCCAAATCGCTAAAAGCACCGGGCAAAATGGCGACCCCAAATCCTATAAACCCACTAAAAAAAAAAAAAAAAATCTACAATCAAAAATAAAAACACTAAAAGAAAAAATAGGTCATTCCGGGTTTTAATAAGTAAAATAAAAGATTGATGATAAATTCCTTTTAGGAGGGAAAGAAAACCAGAATTGAGAAGAGAGATTGAACCTCATAAAACCAGAAAGGGGCAGTGGCAAAGAAATGTGAGCAGAGTTATGATTACAGCTCTGGGTGGAATAGAAGCTTTGTACAAGTAAAGCCAAGTATCTGCAAAGTTACAAAGTATAGTGTGTATTATGTGAAGAACTACTTGGTTGTAATGCATTGATTTTTAAGGTTCAGATGGAGCATAAGTGAGTTTATCTGCCATGATATAACATTATCTCTGCAGGTGGTTGGTGCCATTTTCGCCAGTCCTTGCAGCTTTTCTAAAGATTCAGCAAAGTAAAATGGATTTGTATTGGAAAACTCATTTTCTGCTAACTGGGTACACCACGATTCAGGAAAGAAACAGAGACTTCTCTAAAATAATTGCAAATGATCTTGAATGATGTTAAATCGCACTTTATACTCCCTTCCTGTCCAGAGCTGCACTCAGAATTCTGCTTGCGATACCATCAGCGCGCTGACATCCCATCAGTTTAGTTAATCTCGTGGAATACAAATCACTCTGCTGCTGTATGGTATAGGGAGATGTATGCTCTTCAGCCTAGGGCTGGTGTGAAGATCGAGCACAAATGTTACATCTCCCACAATGCACCACAGCAGAGCATGCCTTCTACAGACGCTGAATGAGCTTGGAGATGGGAAGTGTTGCTGCTAATAGGAATTTGTGCAATTCTGAAGGCCGGGGGTGACTGGAAATAAAAACATGATGCAACTCAAAACGTATGAAAGAGTACAAGGATTTTACGGGTGTTATCCCTTGAAGGATGCTGTTTCACCTAGTCACAAGCAGTTTTACACCAACCCTTTTCCCTCAGACTGTGGGTGGTTTTATAGAGTGATTAGCATACTAGTGTTTCTGTAAACTGAGGAGTTTGGCTAATTCACACGGGAAAATTGCGGAATATTTTTGCCCACAATTACTCCATGTGCTCAGGAGCGGGGGCGGGCCCGGCAGCCCACCGGCCCAATAAACATTCTATTTTACAATTTACTTACTCCCCCCCTCCCACGTATTTTGCGAGCAGGGGGAAGACATAACCATAATTTCTCTATGGAACTGGATTACCGTAATGACGGACAAACTTTCCCCGAAATACGGGAAGAAATACGGGGGAAGATACGTCCCATTTTTAAACCGGGGGAAAATAGTTTTTACACTAAAAAAGCGGAGATTTTAAACTCTTCAGTAAAATAAAGGTACATGTGCGGAGGCGAAAGCAAAGGCTATCTGTAATCTTGTTAGAGATAATTAATTAGAGTAAAGCACTCCACTCCCTTCTCTAATCAGCATTATGGTAAGACAACCAGATACCCATAGAAACCTGTGTGCACTCAGACCACATACAATATCTCTTCTCTCCTGACCAAAGTAAACTCTATTGACCAATATATTTGGAAAAACCGTAAGTTACTGTAAGTTTGCACTGACGAGGGGCAAATACCCTGAAACAGCTGTCTGCAGATGAACTTAAAGGGGTTTTGCCACGATGTAATGTTGACGTAGGATCCTCCAAAATGGGTATTTAAATCACTTTTCAATACTGTATATGTGATTAACAAAAATGAGTCTGTAGAGCTACAGCTTTCCTTACAAGCAGTTAGTTACTTAAAAAGTTTGCATTAGAACACGACCAGAAGAGCGCTCCTATGTCCTGCACGTTCATATCTGATGACAGGAAACATGAAATGAGCTTCCAAGGGACTGTGGAGAAAGTGCAGTGTATGAGGCTTTAGGCTATATTTAGCCAAAACCACTATTGTGACAGGTTCACCAGTCACAGTCCCTCCAAACTCAAATCACTAAACCAGAAATGGGGACAGAATATATAAAATATAACTTTTAATAGTATCGTTAAAACAATAGCATCGCTAAAAATAAATACTGACATATAGCAAATAGCAGCATATATTGCTCGGACAACATATATGTTTTAATATGAAAGTTTTTTGTACAAAACGGAGTATATAGGGTTTCTATAGTTAGGGACAGGTTCCTGACAGGACCATCCTTTCTTCTCGGACGTATTTATTCCTGTTACTTGTAGTGTTTAATAGTTACCAATGGTCATTCTAGATGTTTTCCGAGAAATATATGCTGCTGTTTGCTATATGTCAGTATTTATTTTTAGCGATGCTATTGTTTTAACAATACTATTAAAAGTTATATTTTATATATTCTGTCCCCATTTCTGGTTTAGTGATTTAGGCTGTATAGACAATCCACTGGTTGTAATTATATTATTTGAGTGAACATTGCAGACGCTCCCTTATTTCTCCCTCTGTGCTCCTCGCTGCTCAGCCCCCTCCCCTCTCCCCTCTGCAGCATTCAGATTTGTTTATATTTCCTCCTGAGCCAGATAAGATGAAAGCAACCATTCGTGGCAAAACCCCTTTTAACTGTTCGGCTCAATCCCTTTCACTATTGCAAGGCCCTTGTGAGCTATAATGTCAACTGAGGATACCTACAGTCATGGCCAAAAGTTTGAGAATGATACGAAATGTTAGTTTTACAAGTCTAACTGCATCCAGGTTTTAATAATGGCAATTTGCAATATAACTCCAAAATTGTTATAAAAGAGATGATCAGCTAACAACAATTAATTGCAAAAGCTCAATAGTTGCCTAAAAATGAACTTTTTCCCCCCAAAACACATTTCAACTCATTCAGCCTGCCGTAAAAGGGACCAGCTAACATCGTTTTCAAGTGATTGCTCCATTAACACAAAAACAGGTGTGGGTGTTGAATGAGGACAGGGCCTGGAGATCAAACTGTCACACACGGACACTTTAAAAGGAGTGCTGGTGCTTGGCAATCACTTGTTTCTCTTGCTGTTAACCATCGGTTAATCCTTCTAAGAAACACGTGCAGTCATCATTGCACTGCAAAACTGGCCTAACAGGAAGAGTATTCGCAACTAGAAAGAAAAAGTATTTTGCAACCCCCCCTCAGTCAACAATCTAGCGCATCATCAAGGATATCAAGGAGAGAGCTTCCATTGTTTGCCAAAAAGGTCTCCAGGGCGCCCAAAAAACCAGCAGCGCCATGACCGTCTCTTAAAATTGATTACAGCTTGGAATCGCACTACCAGCAGTGCAGAGCTTGCTCAGGAATGGCACAGCCAGGTGTGAGTGCATCTGCACGCACTTGAAGGCGAGACTCATGGAGCAAGGCCTCGGAGTCAGGAGGCAGCAAAGAAGCACTTCTCTCCAGAAAAAAACATCAGGGACAGACTGAGATTCTGCAAAGGTACCGGGAGTGGATGCTAGAGACTGGGGTAAAAGTCAGTTTCTCTGATGAATCCCCCTTTCTCCGAATGTTTTGGAACATCTGGAAAACCCTTGTTCGGAGAAGACAAGGTGAGCGATAACCACCAGTCATCATGTCTCATGCCAACATTAAAGCATCCAGAAACCAATTCATGTGTGGGGTTGCTTCTCAGCCAAGGAATCGCACTCTAACAGTCCCTTGCCTATAAAAACACATCCATGAATAAAGAATGGTACCAGAATGTCCTCCAAAGCACTTCTCCCAACCGACCAAGAGCAGTCTAATGATCAACAATGCCTTTTCCAAGCATGATGGAGCACCTTGCCTAAAGCAAAGGTGATAACTAAATGGCTTCAGGAACAAAACCATAGAGATTTTGGGTCCCATGCCTGGAAACTCCCCAGATCTTAATCCCATTAGAGAAACTTGTTGGTCAGCATCATCAAGAGACGGTGGACAAACAAAAAATAACAAATTGTGACAAAATGCAAGCATTGTTTGTGCAAGAATAGGACGGCTATCAGTCAGGATTTGGTCAGATGTTGATTGAAGAGAATGCCAGGAGAATTGCAGAGGTCCTGAGAAGAAGGGTCAACACTGCAAATATTTACTTGCTGCATTAAACTCATTCTGTCAATAAAAGCTTTTGTTAATCACATATGATTGCACTTGTATTTCTGTATGTGATAAAAACATCTGACAAACACACCTAAAAAAAAACCAAGGGCAACAGATCGCAGGGGAAAAATCTAATAATTTGTGTCATTCTCAAAACTTTTTGGCCATGACTGTACATCCAATAGAGTGCACAGACCTTGTAAGTGGCAGCCCGAGCTCTATACTGAGTATGTACAGCACTCCTGCCAATAAACAGTCTCCTGGCTTCCTGTTTTCTGGCACCTATGGTCACATGAATGGTGGGCTCAATAGTTGCAGTTGTTGATGGATCTTATCAGACCCAGAGTGGACCTGTAGTGAGTACAGGTGGTTGTTTACCCCTGTATTTTCCCAATACCTGGGGCCGATATATCAGGGGAGATCAGTGAAAAAAAAAATAAAAAAATAATTATAAATATATATACATAAATATAAATATATATATATATATTTATATTTATGTATAAGTATATATATAAAAATGCACCACTCTCTCCTCTCCCCCCACCCCCCCCCCACCCCCGCCAAAAAAAAAAAATACTTTCTGACTTTATGGGGCACATAATAAGTAAAATAAAATGGTAAAAAACACACACAAAAATAATAAACATAAAGAACGACCCCCGACAACCCAAATACTTTATATCACTTATATATGAACATCTGTGATGGAAAAGTGACATGATAAACTTATTTTAGTGTCACTTTCGCTGCTAAAAAATAAATAAAAAATGTGAAAAACAATTTTTTTTTCCTATTTTCCCTCATGTTATTAGAGAAAAAAAACACTAATATAAAAATTACATGAAAATAAATGTATCATTAAAAAAAAGCAAAAAAAACCCCCAAGTGTTACAGCGTTCAAATCTGCGTGCACTAATGAAAAGGAAACTTTGCCTGGTCAGGAAGGGAGATAAACAGCCCAGGCAGGAGCTGGATAAATAATCACTAATTTGATTCCCATTGGGTGCTTTCACACAGTGTGTTTTTGATGCATTTTTTTACGTGGTTTTTGTGCAGGTAGGCACAGCAATTAATGCTGTACATTGCTGCCCAAACATCGTGGCAAAAATCGCGATTTTTGCAGTTTTTTTTGTGCAGCAATGTACAGCGTTAATTGCTGTGCCTTACTGCACAAAAACCGTGTAAAAAAAATGCATCAAAAATTCACTGTGTGAAAGCACCCAAAGAGTTTGTAGCTATCAGGTCTTGATTAATATCCCGTTGTTGGGTATGTGCCGTCCCTATGCAGACCTAATGTTACCAGGCAGTGAGAGGTACTGTGACACGTTACAGACCTCTGAGGTTTGTTCTGAGCTCCGTTCTCGGGTCTCGATGTAACAGTCGGGTTGTATGTGTCATCCCCGGAGTACGGTGCGGTAATTATTGAGTTGGTAGAAAATAACAGAGGAGTAAAAATGTGACTGTTTTCTAACCAGCAGTTAATAGTGGTCTCCACCTTCCGCTAAGTCTAGCATTAGGTGACTCATTTGGCAGCCGACAGGCGTATAATTACAGCTACACAAACAGAGACTTCTCTATTGGGTCTACAAACACAACATCTGGCAGATAACCCGGCACCTGCATCGGGTACAGTGTATACAAGCTATAAAGATCCAGACCATTTCTGTAGTTTAGGGGGCAGCAATCATTTTTTTTACATTTTGTTTTGCATTTTTCAATAAACGTTTTCGGTCGAAAAAAATACCTTTCTCAAATTTGTCACTATGGTTAAATAGAAAATGCAGGCGCTCCAGAACTAGATATAATATGCATCACCTGACGTCGGCAAGTAAAGAAAAAAAAAAGGAATTCGTCCGTAGCTCGGTATGAAACACAAGAGACTGCCGCCCGGCAGGGCCATCTCTTCCATTGGCCCACTTCGGAGGTGTTGCCCGGGGGCCCACAATCATGGGGCCCCAAGTTTGTGTCCCTGTCCCAGAATTAACAAAGAAACTATCCTGGATCCTTGGTTGGCTTTGCTTAATTTAACTGTTTGTATGTTTTTAGGATGTGCAAACAGTTAAAAACCATGGTGGAGTAGGGAGCCAAAGGCTCCCTGCCCTACCAAATAGTCTTGTAGGCTGCAGGCTGACATAAGTGGTGTGATAATATGGATGTACTTGTGAAGGGGCTCGAGACATGGCAAAGTGTGATGTCATGTATGTGGGCAGGGTCCACTGCAGTGTTATGCCCAGGGGCCCATAATTCTGTTAAGACGGCTCTGCCGCCCGGCACTGATAAGGTCCTGTTTTCAATTGTGTGCCGAGCAACTTTAGTTATTTTTCAATCGTGGTGTAACGGAGGCGCATAATGTATCATTACTATGTTGTAATGGTCCAGAATGATTGGTGCTCAATTAGTTGCAGTGTTGATGGGTCTTATCAGACCCAGAGTGGACCTGTAGTGAGTACAGGTGGTTGTTTACCCCTGTATTTTCCCAATAGCTGGGGCCGATATATCAGGGGAGATCAGTGACAAAAAAAAAAATAAAAAAATAATTAAATATTATATACTATATATATATATATTATAAATACTATTTATGTATATTATAATAAAAAAATGCAACCACTCTCCCCCCCCCCCCCCCCCGCCAAAAAAAAAAATACTTTTCTGACTTTATGGTGCACATAATAAGTAAAATAAAATGTTAAAAAACAGACACAAAAATAATAAACATAAAAAACGACCCCCGACAACCAAATACTTTATAATCACATATATATGAACATCTGTGAATCGGAAAAAGTGACATGATAACACTTATATTATGTCACTTTTCCGCTGCTAAAAAATAAATAAAAAATGTGAAAAACCAATTTTTTTTTCCTATTTTCCCTCATGTTATTAGAGAAAAAAAACACTAATATAAAAATTACATGAAAATAAATGTATCATTAAAAAAAAGCAAAAAAAAAACCCAAGTGTTACAGCGTTCAAATCTGCGTGCACTAATGAAAAGGAACTTTGCCCTGGTACAGGAAGGGAGATAAAACACCCAGCAGAGCTGGGATAAATAATCACTAATTTGATTCCCATTGGGTGCTTTCACACAGTGAATTTTTGATGCATTTTTTTACACGGTTTTTGTGCAGTAAGGCACAGCAATTAATGCTGGTACATTGCTGCCCAAAGCATCGTGGCAAAAATCTAGATTTTGCAGCAGTTTTTTTTGTGCAGCACGTACAGCGTTAATTGCTGTGCTTACTGCACAAAAACCGTGTAAATAAAAAATGCAATCAAAAAATTCACTGTGTGAAAGCACCCAAAGAGTTTGTAGCTCTCAGGTCTTGATTAATATCCCGTTGTTGGGTATGTGCCGTCCCTATGCAGACCTAATGTTACCAGGCAGTGAGAGGTACTGTGACACATTACAGACCTCTGAGGTTTGTTCTGAGCTCCGTTCTCGGGTCTCGATGTAACAGTCGGGTTGTATGTGTCATCCCCAGAGTACGGTGCGGTAATTATTGAGTTGGTAGAAAATAACAGAGGAGTAAAAATGTGACTGTTTTCTAACCAGCAGTTAATAGTGGTCTCCACCTTCCGCTAAGTCTAGCATTAGGTGACTCATTTGGCAGCCGACAGGCGTATAATTACAGCTACACAAACAGAGACTTCTCTATTGGGTCTACAAACACAACATCTGGCAGATAACCCGACACCTGCATTGGGTACAGTGTATACAAGCTATAAAGATCCAGACCATTTCTGTAGTTTAGGGGGCAGCAATCATTTTTTTTACATTTGTTTTGCATTTTTCAGATAACGTTTTCGTCCCGAAAAAAATACCTTTTTCAATTTGGTCACTATAGGTTAATAGAAAATGCAGGCGCTCCTGAGAACAGAATTAATATTCTCAACTGACGTCGGACAAGTAAAGAAAAAAAAAAGGAATTCGTCCGTAGCTCGGTATGAAACACAAGAGACTGCCGCCCGGCAGGGCCATCTCTTCCATTGGGCACACTCGGCAGTTGCCCGGGGGTCCCACAATCATGGGGGCCCCAAGTGGTGTGTCTGTCCTAGGAATACAAGAAACAATATCCTGGATCCCGTGTTGGCTTTGCTTATTTAACTGTTTGTAATGTTTTTATTCAGGATGAGCAAAACAGTTAAAAACCCAAGGTGGAGAGGGAGCCAAAGGCTCCCTGCCCTACCAAAAAGTCTTGTAGGCTGAAGGCTGACATAAGTGGTGTGATAATATGGATGTACTTGTGAAGGAGCTCGAGACATGGCAAAGTGTGATGTCATTTATGTGGGCAGGGTCCACTGCAGTGTTATGCCCAGAGGCCCATAATTCTCTGCCGCCCGGCACTGATAAGGTCCTGTTTTCAATAGTGTGCCGAGCAACTTTAGTTATTTTTCAATCGTGGTGTAACGGAGGCGCATAATGTATCATTACTATTGTATGTAATGCGCCTCAATAGGCGCATTGTGTTATGGAGGCGCACAGCGCATCATTGCTACTATATGGAATGCGCCTTTTAAGGACCACTACACTGGGTCGCGCACAGCGTACAATGCGCCTAGTTTTGGTATATTACAGATAATTTACACCGAGAATATGTCGTCAAGGTTATTTTTCGAGCAAAATATACCAAAAAAACTGCGCTAGCGTATTGGGACAAGTTGTCCAATGTCTTATCCTATAATGGGACCAAAAAAGGAAAATAAAGTAAAAACAGTAAAAAGAAAAATCTAAACATATAAAAAATAAATAAAAAAACAAAAACACAAAACCTCTATTTACCCCCAAGAAAAGCATTTTTTATGAAAAATAAAAAAGGTACATATTATAGGATTTGCCATGTCTATAGTAATCTAGTCTATATAATTATCATATTTTGTAATCTGTATGGTGCTTGTCGCAATACCTAAAAAAAAAAACTAAAAAAATGCTTGAATTGCAATTTTTTTTCCCCCAACCTTGCAAAAAAAATGGATAAAGTATAGTTGCAACTTTCCCAGAACCTCCAGAAGAAAGTGGCACACGACCAATCTGTGCTGCTCCCCGTGCCATGGTTCAGAGTATAAACCTCCGGCTGCTCCCTGCCTCACAGCACCCACACCTTCTTCAGATGTTACCCTGAATCACTGCATACGTCGAGTAACAAAAGGAAGATGGGTGATGGTCCTTCAGTCTCCAGAAGGGATGGGTGACACCACATTCACCTCTCAGCAGTCAATCATGGGATGTTATGGGAAACCTGTGGGTGTAAAGGAGGGTGTGGTATGTAGAAGTGGGTGTGGCTCACACAAAAAGTTTTGGCGGCACGCTACATGCACTGCATTATTACATAGTCTCCCTGACGGCCACTTTTAAAGGATTCTATACAATATATGCTCAAAAAACTCTTCACTCAACAAGCTCTACTACAGTGTAGTACATAGTAGTGCGGGATGATGGGAAGCTGCAGCTGTACCTCTCCCTCAGTGTCTTTGTGCTGTGAGAGGGGAAGAGGGAGGTGTGGAGATCATGTTTCTGTATAAGGCTAAGGCTATGTTCACACGGCTTATTTCGGGGCGTAATTACGGACATATTTACGTCCGCAAATACGTCCCGAAATATGTTTCAAATAATGAACAATTAGATTAGCATTGATTCCAATGTAAAATACGCCTTGTCATTCACACGAGGTGTATTTTCGCGACGTATTTGCGGGCGTAAATACGTCCGTAAATACGATCGTAAAATTAAGTCCCCTGTCACTTATTGAGGCGTATTTTGCAACGTAAATCCCCATAGTAAAGAATGGGGATTGTATTTACGACGCGAAATACGCGCCACACTTTGTGACACGTATTTGACACGTATTTCGGGATGTATTTGCGGACGTAAATACGTCCGTAAATATGCCCCGAAATAAGCCGTGTGAACATAGCCTAAGTCTACACAACACTTCATCCTCATCAGATTTTCAGCAGATTCAGTATTTTTGAATCCGAGGAAAATCCGACTGTGCCCAGCGCAGTGTAGACTTCAGTAGAAAATCCGTGCAGTAGTCTACACAGAACGGGTTTCTCACTGAAGCCGCCATCCGTCCGGTGGAAGATAGAACATGTTCTATCTTCTGCCGGAGACCCGTCAGATTCCCGTGCAGCCCATGTACTGGGCCGACGGGAAATCCGAAAACCAACCGCGGCTGTCAGTGCAAACCTATGCCAAAAGCAATGTTAAAATGTTGTCAGATTTTGCACGGCAATTTAACATTGCTGTGTAGACGTAGCCTAAGACCCTGTTCACACGACGGATTTGGCCGCGGTTATGGCCGCGGGTCCCGATGCGGTTTCCGCGGCCAGAACCGTGGCCAAATCACGCCTAGTTTATTAACATTGTTTCCTATGGGAAACCATGTTAATATTCACACTCCGCGGGTTTTGGCCGCCCCGGCCGCGCAACGGCATGTGAAGAACTCTCCTGTCAATTCCTGACAGGGAGTCCACTGCGCGGCGACCGCGCGGTGCTGCCGCGGGCGTCGCCGCGGGTGTCGCCGCGGGTGGTGCCGCGGGTGGTGCGGGGCTGGGACGCGGCTCGCGCCGCGATTTGCCCCCTGCTATTAATTTGCATAGGGGCAAACCCTCGGCGCAAGCCGCGCCTCAAACCACGCCCCTCCCGCCCGAGGCCACGCTCACTGCCCACGCCGCAAACCCGCGTCGGGAGACGCGAGTTTGTGGCGCAGCACGACGAGGCTCTGGCCGCGGGAACCGGCCAAAACCGTCGTGTGAACGAGGCCTAAGGCCGTGTTCACACGGCTTATTTCGCCGCGAATTGGTGCCGTACTCCGCGATGGATTTGCGCTGCAGTACGGCGCCAATCCGTCGCAGTAATTATGGTAATCCACCGTTCTCATAGAGAACAGTGGATTCTGTCGCTCCTCCCCGCTCGGCGAATCCGCCGGTCGGGGAGAAAGTGACATGTGAATTACCAGCGGCGTATACGCGCCGAGAATAATGGCAGTCTATGGGGCTGGCGGGCCGCGCCCCCGCACAGCACCCGCACCCGCCCCTTATTCAAGCCGGAATTGCGAGCGCAATCCGGCGTGAATAAGCCGTGTGAACGGGGCTTAAGACTGCAAAAGGGGAGAGGAAAGAGGGAGCAGAAGCAACTGACCGCTTACAGTACATCCTTCTAAAAAGAGAAAAGTCATTTAGCAAGTACGGAGAGAGAAAACATTTAGGAAACGTCCATGCGGCAAATGTCAAAATACTCGTCAGATTCTGAATCCTAAAACCGTGTTGTCCGACCAGTATTTTGACGTGGTTTTCAATGTGAATTTTAGATGAAGATCCAACTCAGAGATGTTTGGGATAGATTTTTTTTTACCTAAAATACGGCGGAAAAATGAACATGTTCCAAGTTTTTTGCAAAAATGGCAATTTTGAAATCAGACCTCAAGAAAATCTTGTGTGGACTACAGATGTGAAAATACGAATCCACGTCAAAAAACGACTGGAAATGAGTGTTGTGTAGACGGACCCTTAGGCTGCATTTACACGGCAAAGAATAAAATATCGGCCTGTTTTTGGCACGCAGAGGGACGGTTTTTGTCCACGGTCTGTGGATATAAGTCGCCCCCCTTTGCACCCACATGTTCATGTTCCGCCCGAAAACTGGATTGAAGAATATTCATTGTTTTTTGGACCGCTGGCTGGTTAAAAAAACGTCCAGTGAAAAATCCGTGTAGTGGGGACTGCTGCACGGATTTTCCATTAAGGTCCATGTAAAATGTTGACAGCCGGTTTACAGACGGTTTTCAAAAGAGCTATTATGAGGCCTAAATTAATCTCTCCAATCTTCTGTTCTCCTTCGAAACTTGGATCCATCACAAAAAACAGCTTGACTGCAAACCAAGAGGAAGCCGAGAACATTCTGCACGAGGAGCGTTCCTCCCAGGAGGTAAATTAATATTCACAAATTTATATTGTTGCTTCCATTAAAAAAAAAATTCCAATTATAAAATGCAGCCACTGGAAAGCACCTTCAATTAATAAGGTTTGCAACCCAGATCGTTGGCACCGGTGGTAAATGACTTCTTAGTTCCTTCCTTCTACAAGCAATATCCACCCAATATTTGTCTGATGAATATAGTAAATGGGAATGCAGCTGTGGACTATACATGTGGTTTTAGGGTCTGGTAGGGGCAGGGCATGGAGTATCTTCGATTGACCCTATAGTCCCATACCAAGCTATGGAACATGTGGCCCCTGCGGTACAATACTGAAGTAGTTAAATAATATCACAATGCATTATGGGAAAGGAGCTGAGAAGCTCAAGCGCCCTCTATTGGATGTAACAAATCCTCAATTTGCTTTTGACCCACTGAGTCTTCAGAAAGCAAAAGGGATATTAGCCAAGTCAGTATCACTCATCTACAGACAGCTGTTTCAGGGTTTTGCCCTCATCAGTGCAGAGCAGAGTGTACTGGCTGGCTGGGTGGGAGGCAATGAGTGGCTCAGAAAAGAGAGATGTTCCCCTTTGTAGTTAAATAAATAAGACTAAAGAGGTTTTCCACTTATACCATGGAGATAGATTACTCAGCCTCGAACGCAAATGCAGGCAACATGAAAAACCTCCCATGAGGCTTAAAAGGAGACTGCAACTTTTATGCAGCTCCTTCTCACGCAATAAGAAACTCATGGTTGCTTCTTAGCTAGCATTAGTAACGTAGCTCCTTAAAGGGGTTTTGCCACGAAGTGAGTTCCTTACCTCTTATCTGCTCAGGAGAGAATATAAACAAAGCATGCAGCGTCATGAAAGGCTGCAGGGGTGAGAGGGAGGGAGTTGAGCAGAGAGCGAGGAAGAAGGGAGAATCTGCAATTTTTACTAAAATAATTACATTACAACCAGTGGATTCTCAATACAATAGTCAACCTCATACACTGCACTTTCTCCCCAGCCCCTTGCAAGCTCGTTCATGTTCCCTGTCATCAGATAAGAAGTGCAAACACTCAAGTGCGGCCAGATCAGCTCCTGTCAGTGTCCTGGTCCTGTCTAATGTAAACTTTCAGGAAACTAAGGGGGACTGAGCAAGGCTGTAACTCTCACAGGCTTCACTTTTTGTATTCACATATATTAAAAAAAGTGATTAAACACCCATTTTGGAGGATCCCACGTCAACATTACATTGTGGCAAAACCCCTTTAAAGGATATAGACACCTTTGCACTAAGATATTTTGTGTTATTTGCATTACAAAATTCAAATTTAAGCAACTTTCTAGAAAATCTTCACTTTGTTGCTGTGTAGTTTGTCCACGTCGTTTACCTGGCTGCTGAATAATGTTGCACTTTGTATCCAGGTTCATGTCAAATTCGATCCAAATCTAAGGCATGAACCCCTTATTGACATTGGACATAGTAATACATCCTGTTGCCAGTAGGTTCTATGTAGCGGGATTACTGCTGCATAGGAGGCGGGTGCTGGCTGCTAATTCCAGTTGACATCCGCTGCTAACACAGAGAATGGAGCCGGCTCAGTTCCCTGCTGTGTAATCCTGTAGATGCCAAGGCATCTAAATGAATGAGAAAACGTGCTGCGATCAGCACCCCCGCGGCGAAATTGCAGGGTGCTGATACGTTAACATGGCCACTAGAAGCCTTTTGAAGGCTTCCTTTGCTGACATGTATGCAGTCGGTGAAGTGGCAGAACCGCCATCTTTGTACACCCATTTGCATTGTTTATACAGGGCAGAAGGATGAACTAACAATTGCGCTCACTAGTGGACAATAAAAAAGCGACATATAATTGGTATCTCCGATCTATTAAAATATATAATCATTTATCCTGTACGCTGAACACCGTAGAAGAAAAAATTCTAAAACGCGCTTTTTTTTTTATCCTTTCACATCCCTTAAAAATTGATCAAAAATTCGCTTCTATCCCAAAATGGTACCAATAAAAAGTAGACTTCAAGTACAAAAAAGTTACTGGTTGTAGAAAATGGCGCTGCAGCAAAAATTTAACCCCTTAAGGACCCGGAGTTTTTTTTTGTTGACACGTTCGTTTTTCCCTCCTCACCTTCCCAGAGCAATAACTTTTTTACTTTTCCACCTACATAGACACATGAGGGCTTTTATTTTGCGGGACAAGATGGACTTTCTAATGGGGTTATTCACTGTACTATAGAATATACTGGGAAACCGCAAAAAAATTCCAAGTGGGACAAATTGTGAAAAACATGTATTTTCGCCATGTTTTCGGGGGTTTTGCTCTTATGGCGTTCAATCTTCCGTCAATACAATGTGTTATCTGTATTCTATAGGTTGATATGCATCCAGCAATACCAAACATGTAGGGTTTCCGTTATGTTTTGGTACCGTAAAAAAATTCCAAACTTTTTCTATTTTTTAAATTTGCGCCGCGGCGCCAGTTGGTGCGACCAATAACTTTTTTGTACTAACACCTACGGACGTCAGTGAGGGGAATTTTTTGCGGGCTGGTGTACTTTTTATCGCTAGCAGTTTGGAATGCAGTGACGTAAAATGACCAAAAAACGCAATTCTGGCGTTTGGATTTTTTTCTTCTACGGTGTTCAGCGTACGGGAAAAGTTAGGTTATATTTTTATAGATCGGACTTTTTCGGACGCGGCGATACCAAATCTGTGTAACTTTTTATTATTTTATTGTTTTTATTTGTAAAATGGAGGAAGGGGGGTGATTTGAACTTTTAATACTTTTTTTTGTACTGTAAAACTTTATTTTATTTTATTTTTTTTACTTTAACATTGAGGCCACCTATGGTGCTTGACCACTAGGGGGTGCAATTGTCAATACAGTCTAATGCTTTGCATAGGCAATGCATTAGACTGTACCAAGATGGCGGTTTCCCCACTGCGGACGGAAGTGGGACAAACCAGGACATGGAAGTGACAGGAGCCTTCCCAAGGCTTCCCGCTGTCATGTCTGGGGTTCGGATCGCTGCAGCGGTGCCGATCACCCTCAAGATCCGTGCGGGGCACTGATCTTAATTCATTCACATGGCGCGGCATCTGAAGGGTTAAACAGCGCGGGCGGGCGACGCTGCCCGTTCGCGCTGTAACGGCTGGGTGTAAGCGGCGATTAGCCGCTAACACCCGCCGGCTGTGCGGGGGGGGGGGGGCTGGTGCGCTACTCTGGCACCGCCGGGCCGCTCCTACAGGCGGGTGCAGTGGCCGCAGCGGCCGCTCCCCCTTCTGGAGACTCTCACTGTGCAGGGAGGAGGCAGGAGGGATTGTTCCCCTCCTCCCTTCTCCCCCTGTATGTACAGCGCCGGCCGGTGTGCGCTGTACATACAGGTCAGTGTTGCAGGGGGTGTGACGCGCGGCTGCACTCACTTCCCCTGCGACGCTGAGGAGATCGGCCGGGAGACGTCTGGAGCTGCAGGGAGCCTGGTGAGGTGAGTGGCTTTTATTATTTTATTTTTATTAGCTATAGGGGGGCATCTACCTGACTACTAAAGGGGGCAGCTACCTGGCTACAAAGGGGGCAACTACCTGACTACAAAGGAGGGCATCTACCTGGCTAACAAAGGGGGCAACTACCTGACTACAACGGGGGCAACTAACTGACTACAAAGGGGACAACTACCTGGCTACAAAGGGGAAACTACCTGGCTAACAAAGGGGGCAACTATCGGTCTCACAAAGGGGGCAACTACCTGGCTAAAAAAGGGGAACTACCTGGCTAACAAAGGGGGGTAACTACCTGGCGAACAAATGGGGGCATCTACCTGGCTAAAAATGGGGACAACTACCTGCCTAACAAAGGGGGCCATCTACCTGGTAAAAAAGGAGGGCAACAAACTGGCTAACAAAGGGGGCCCAACTACCTGGCTAACAAAGGGGGGCATCTACCTGCTAACAAAGGGGGCATCTACCTGGCTACAGAGGGGCATCTACTTGACTACAAGGGGGCATCTACTTGACTACAAGGGGGCATCTACTTGGCTACAAGGGGGCACCTACCTGCCGTTAAGGGGCCCTACCGGGTTATGGGGGGCTACTACCGGGCTATAAGGGCATCTACCTGGCTTTCCTTCCCAAAAAGCTGTTATGCAGTTAGGCGGAGTGGGGATGGCTTTTTGTAGGGGTGTGGCACACCAACAAGATGGGCGTGTCCATGCTATTTTTTTTGCCGCGGTGCGCTACGCTCCGCCCTCTTCAATCTCCTGCTTTTCCATTTTCAAAAGTTGGCAACTATGCTTATGGACCCTGGGACGTACTCATACGTCCAGGGTCCTTAATGGGTTAAGTAGTAGAAAATGTTTTGATTTTTTTACGGTACTAAAACATAACGAAAACCCTATATATTTGGTATCGCGGCATCGGATCACAGAATGCAGGCAACACATCATGTATACCAAAGAGTGAACGCCATAAAAACAAAACACCCACAAATATGGTGCAAGTATGTTTTCTTTCACCCCACTTTTTTGTGGTTTCCCAGTATATTCAATGAGACCATTAGAACGTGCATCTTGTCCTGCAAAACAGAAGCCCTCACCTGTCAATGTAGATGGAAAAATATGGTGGGGAGGAACAAAAACCCAAGAGCCATATTGTTGTGACCGGCTATCAGGAAGGGGTTAAAAACATGTTAAGCCAAATCGAATTTGAGCAAAAGTTCCGCTCACCCATTCTATCCCCCAGGGTTAGACTTAGTATTTTACAGGCTCCATGTCACTGCTATTCTGATGGCGCTCCCCATGTGGTGTTTCTTCCAGCTCAGTGTCACATCTAGATACCATGACATACAGTGGGTTGCAAAAGTCTTCTTACTCCTTGAACTGTTCCTCATTTTTAACTTAAAAGGGTTGTCTCACTACAGGATTTGCTGCTTTTTATGTTAAAGATCTTGCAAAAACAAGTCACTTTGTAATATGTGTCCATTAACAGTGTCCTACCTATTCTGAGATATCCCCTCTTATATGGAATGCATCAGCTCCTCAAGTCACTATAGCTACAGACCTGTTCAATCTCTCCTGATAGGCTGCCAGCAATGGTTGCTATAGCTACAGATCTCGTGTCCTCAGCAGCTCATCACCGCAGGGCAGTAGTAACCAGTAAAGCCAGTAAACCGCCCTGAATTAAAAAATGAAACTGAGAAAACAGGACTGAGGTAAGATGAATCAACTGAGTGAGAAAACCCTTTAAATGTATTTTATTGATATTTTATGGGATCGAGCGACACAAAGTAGCAAGGATTTGTGAAATGTAAAGAAAATGATACAGGCTTTTCCAAATTTTTGCAAATTAAAAAACTGGAAAGTATGGCTGCATATGTATTCAGCTACTCACTCCTGATGTGCGGACTCTCACAGCGGGAAGATACGAGGCACTTTGGTCCTGGTAGCTGTCTCACTTCTGCTGCTCTCATATTTTTGACTCCTATACCAGGAGCTCTCACTCTTTTTAGCAGGCACGATACAGCAGCACTGACACCTCTTACACAAAGTTCACTTGTATGCAATTCGTCAGGATAAAACCACTGTTGTACTGGGGTAGCGAGGACCCACCAGCAGAATTTCATTCTGGGGCCACCTGTAGAGTTAATTTTGCTGGCTGATCCTACAGCTACTGTACCTGCCTCTTATACTCTGCTTCTTGCTTTTGGCCTCTTTCTCTCTGCCCCTCCCAGGCAGGTATATGCAGTTTAAAATAAACTCTAGGTCTGCCATAATCAGGGGCCCACCGGGAGTTTTCCCGGTTCCCCAGTGGGTCAGTCTGAGCCTGGGTAAAACCCCACAGGACTTAAAGCATTCATGGCTTAATCAGCAGTCATACACATCAGGGCTCTTATCATACACTGGAGCCACAGCTTCTCTTTCATCACACTCTTGTGGCCCAACATCAAACTCAACTTGTCATTCTTTCATTAGTTTGCCAGTAAACACTCAACACAAACAGTCCAGGAACCCCAAGACTTTCTCAGCTTAACACAACATTCAGCACTTCCTGGCAGGAAACCACCCCCACCCCCCGTTCTGATTTTGCTTCCTTTCAGACCTAGAGCAGTTCTTATCTCCTGCTTGTGTACACAAGCTTCCCTAGGTTACCGATCACCTCTCTCTGCTCTAGCAGTAGCCTGAATAGTGCCGTCATTTTGTGCTGTGTCTTGTCAGCAGAACAAGAGCTTGTTTATGTTTCGTACTGATAATAAACTTTAACTCTTTATAGTTCTGTAATCTTCTCTCCTGCTATTTAGGCCCCTCAATCACCAATGTCCCTCTAACAGACTCAGCTAGGAATAACAGAGCTGAAATGGCAGTCACTGCTGTAGAATTGCATACAGCCTGAACAGAAAGTGGGAGCCTGAAGCTATAGAACCACCCACTGCCTGAACTGGAAGTGGGAGCCTGAAGCTGTAGAACTACCCACAGCCTGAACTGGAAGTGGGAGCCTGAAGCTGTAGAACCACCCACAGCCTGACCAGCAAGTGGGAGCCTGAAGCTGTAGAACTGCCCACAGCCTGAACAGGAAATGGGAGCTTAAAGCTGGCTGTGAAGAGCAGGCTCTCTGGAACAGCATGTTGGGAAAACCCCTTTGAGCTGTTATTCCCAACTCACCACTTCTGGGTTAGAAGACGGGACCCACACCTTATCAGACATTTATGGCATCTCCTAAACCCTTTACTTAGGTTTTCACCCTTCCTATAGGTCTCCTTATGCTACTACTCAGTAGTGCAGCCTCAGGCTTTGTGCTTATAACGTCATAATAATATATCTCAGCCTAGAAATCTAGTATTATAATCTTATTATGGTCACATTTAATCATATACTTATTAATATCACACACAGAGAATCATATAGATCAGCAAACATCAGTTACCAAGCAGCTGCCATAGATATTTTTTATGTACGAGTATTACAATATGAGCAAAAATAATGCTGCACTGTACCGCTATTCGCCCATACACCTACATGAATGTTTAGTAATATGAGATAACGTTACAGTTGCAGCATTGCTAGCTCCACTTCCTACTGTATCAGACACATCCGTGCTCCTCCATCCGCACAAATCAATAGTGTCTTTATCACATCATTCACCGCCGCAGCGAAGTGAAAAACAGTCAGTTCATGGGAGAGAAGCCGCTATAATTCCCTTCTTAACACTTGTGGAGCAGAGGCTGATCCCTGACCGCAGCGTCCACACAAAGTGTTCATCCGGAAATTTCAACCAAAAGCGAATAAATATCTAACTTTTTGTGAGTAGTGAATGTACACAGTAACTTCAGCTCTGGAGTATAATACAGGATGTAACTCAGGATCAGTACAGGATAAGTAATGTATGTACACAGTGACTGCACCAGCAGAATAGTGAGTGCAGCTCTGGAGTATAATACAGGATGTAACTCAGGATCAGTACAGGATAAGTAATGTATGTACACAGTGACTGCACCAGCAGAATAGTGAGTGCAGCTCTGGAGGATAATGCAGGATGTAACTCAGGATCAGTACAGGATAAGTAATGTATGTACAGTGACTGCACCAGCAGAATAGTGAGTGCAGCTCTGGAGTATAATACAGGATGTAACTCAGGATCAGTACAGGATAAGTAATGTATGTACACAGTGACTGCACCAGCAGAATCGTGAGTGCAGCTCTGGAGTATAATACAGGATGTAACTCAGGATCAGTACAGGATAAGTAATGTATGTACACAGTGACTGCACCAGCAGAATTGTGAGCACAGCTCTGAAATATAATACAGGATGTAACTCAGGTCAGCACAGGATAAGTAATGTATGTACACAGTGACTGCACCAGCGAATGTGAGTGCACCTCTGGAGGATAATACAGGGAAAGTAACTCAGGATCGTACAGGATAAGTAATTTATTTACACAGTGACTGCACCAGCAGAATAGCGAGCGCAGCTCTGGAGGGATAATACAGGATGTAACTCAAAGGGTCAGTACAGGATAAGTAATGTATGTACAGTGACTGCACCAGCAGAATAGGGGAGTGCAGCTCTGGGGATAATACAGGATGTAACTCACAGGATCAGTACAGGATAAGTAATGTATGTACACAGTGACTGCACCAGAGAACAAATGGAGTGCAGCTCTGGAGATAATACAGGATGTAACTCAGGATCAGTACAGGATAAGTAATGTATGTACAGTGACTGCACCAGCAGAACAGTGAGGCCAGCTAGTGAGGAAAAGACAGGAAGAAACTAAGGATCAGTACAGGATACGTAATGTATGTACAGTGACTGCACCAGCAGAATAGTGAGTGCACCTCTGGAACTATAATACAGGATGTAACTCAGGATCAGTACAAAATAAGTAATGTATGTACAGTGACTGCACCAGCAGAATAGTGAGTGCAGCTCTGGAGTATAATACAGGATGTAAGTCAGGAGCAGTACAGGATGAGTAATGTATGTACACAGTGACTGCACCAGCAGAATAGTGAGTGCAGCTCTGGAGGATAATATAGGATGTAACTCAGGATCAGTACAGGATAAGTAATGTATGTTCACAGTGACTGCACCAGCAGAATAGTGAGAGCAGCTCTGGGGGATAATACAGGATGTAACTCAGGATCACTACAATGTAATTACATTGACTGCACCCGCAGAATAGTGAGCGCAGCTCTGGAGCATAATACAGGCTGTAACTCAGGATCAGTGCAGGATAAGTAATGTATGTACAGTGACTGCACCAGCAGAATAGTGAGTGCAGCTCTGGATCATAATATAGGATGTAACTCAGGATCAGTACAGGATAAGTAATGTATGTAAAATGACAGCACAGCAGAATAGTGAGTGCAGCTCTGGGGATAATACAGGATGTAACTCAGGATCAGTGCAGGATAAGTAATGTATATGCACAGTGACTGCACCCGCAGAATAGTGAGCGCAGCTCTGGAGGATAATACAGGATGTAACTCAGGATCAGTACAGGATAAGTAATGTATGTAACACAGTGACTGCACCAGCAGAATAGTGAGCACAGCTCTGGAGGATAATACAGGATGTAACTCAGGATCAGTACATGATAAGTAAAGTATGTACAGTGACTGCACCAGCAGAATAGTGAGTGCAGCTCTGGAGGATAATACAGGATGTAACTCAGGATCAGTACAGGATAAGTAAATATGTACACAGTTGACTGCACCCGCAGAATAGTGAGTGCAGCTCTGGAGTATAATACAGGATGTAACTCAGGAGCAGTACAGGATAAGTAATGTATGTAACAGTGACTGCACCAGCAGAATAGTGAGTGCAGCTCTGGAGGATAATACAGGATGTAACTCAGGAGCAGTACAGGATAAGTAATGTATGTACACAATGACTGCAACAGCAGAATAGTGAGTGGATAATACATGATGTAACTAAGGATAAGTAATATAATGTATGTACACGGTGACTCCAGAATGGGAAGTGCAGCTTTGGAGTATCATACAGTATCATACATGTTTTATAATTCAAATTCTTTAATGGGGTTGTCCAGGTCAAAAATTAAATAGTAAGGTGCTTTTGCCAAACAAAATTTAAAAAAAACCCCTCTATACTACATTTCCTCGGTGCCTAGATTCCCCCGGTTTCTATTTATCTTTCCTTCTTCTCGAATGGGGATGTCACTGCTGCAGCCTTTGCTTATAACACCATTCACCATGTGACCAATCACCGGCTGCAGCAGTAATGTCCCTTTCAGGTAACTAGAGAATGTGAGAGACCCAGCACTAGAATGAATGCGCGGAGGAAACGGAGTATAGTTTTTTTTTTAATTCTGTTTGCCACTAGCAGCTTAATATTTCATTTTGATTTGAATCGGACAACCCCTTTAAAGTAGTCCCCGTTAGACTGGGTGTCAGGTTTGCACAGTTTCGGCATTCTCTCGGTCAGTTTCATGGGGTAGTGATCTGAAGTGGTTTTTTGGATAGTGGGTATGCCTTGTCAAGATTTAATTTCGGGAATCTCCTGATCCCATAAGGTGTTTGAGGCCACTGGTTGTGTTGTGCAGAGGTGGGATTGGTGCACATCACTATTCAGGTACTATTCTCATCCATAATAAAGCAATAACCACTCAACTAAGTGAAGAGAAATGTCCCTCTACCATTACTTTAAGACGTGAAGGTCAGTCAGTGTGGAAAATGTCAAGAGCTTTAAAGGTTTTCTCAAGTGCGGTCATAAAAACCATCCACATGATGAAAACCACAATGCTATGATGAAACTCGATCTTATAAGGAAAGGAAGACCAAGAGTCAGATCCGAACCCACATAAATGCTCCACAGAGATCAAGCACAAGGACACCTCAACATCAACTGTTCAGAGAAGACTGTGGAAATCAGGCCATTATGATGGGAGTGATGTAAGGAAGCCATAACCAAGGTATAAAAAAAAGGAGAGGATTGCTTGGGCTAAGAAACACCAGGAATGGGCAAAAGTCCAGGGGGAAATCTGTAGCTTGGTAAGACGAGTCAAAATTTGAGATTTCTGGTTCCATCTGCCATATGTTTTTGAGATGCAGAAAAGGCTGGATGTTGTCCTCTTGTGGGGTTCACACCAAGAAGCATGGAGGAAGAGGTAAGATGGTGGCCATAGCTTTGTTGGTGACACTTTTAGTGATTTAGTCAAAATTTAAGGCACACTAAACCAGCATAGCTACCACAGCATTTTGCAGCGAGAGGCAAGTCCAGCCATCATTTGTCTTTCATCCCAGACAACGACCGCAAACATAACTACGGGCTATGTAAGACCAGTGTTGATCTGGGGTTCTTGGTGCCCACCAGTGGAGTTGATTCTTGGGGCCCACCAGTGGAGTTGATTCTTGGTGCCCACCAGTGGAGGTGATTCTTGGAGTCACAGTGGAGTTGATTCTTGGGGCTCACCAGTGGAGGTGATTCTTGGGGCCCACCAGTGGAGGTGATTCTTGGGGCCCACCAGTGGAGGTGATTCTTGGGGCTCACCAGTGGAGGTGATTATTGGGGCCCACTGGTGAGGTTCATTCTCTGGGCTCATCAGTGGAATTGATTCTTGGGGCTCACCATTAAAGTTGATTCTTGGGGCCCATTTGTAGACTTGATTATTAGCTACCACCAGTGATGTTGATTCTTTCGGCCCACCAGTGGAGCTGATTATTTGGGTCCACCAGTGGAATTGATTCTTGGGGCCCACCAGTGGGGTTGATTCTTGAGGCCACCAGTAGAGTTGATTCATGAAGACCACCAGTGGAGATGATTCTTGGGGCCCACCAGTGGAGTTGATTCTTTGGGTCCACTAGTGGAGTTGATTCTTGGGGCCCATAGTATGGCTGCTATACATGACTGCTCATAACTCTTGCACTCTGCCTCTTTCTCTGCATTTCTCTCTGCCACGGTCAAGGGCCCACTGGGGGTTATCCCTACTCCACTGTTGGCCAGTCTGTGCCTGTGTAAGAGCTCCAATGATGGAGTGCTGCATTAGATGATATGGCCTTTAAAATCACACAACCTAAAGAAAATTAGGGTGGTTTTCCACAGAGTGGTTTGGTTGACACTTTTTTCATTAGTGAAAGGGGTTTTGCCATTCGCCTTTTTAATTGTCCATTACACCTTGCTGGATCTTGTCAGGCTCTCAATTGAGGGCATGTTTATTGGTTAAAAAAAAGTAAGCGGCACATTGATGACACAGTCGCGCCACTTGCCTGAACGTGTGCGCTCCCAATGCCGATAGTCATTCTTCATCAGCATCGGCAGTGTGAGGAGCTCTGCACTCCTGTCAACCATCATTGATAGGTGTGGTTGGCTAGAGATAACCTCCCAACATTTGTAAAAACTGGATGCTCCAGGGCAAGCTCTGAAGCCCTGGAACACCTTCTAGGCAGAGAATTTTCCCATCATAAGAAGAGGATGGCATCTGGTGCTGCACCAGACGCCATTCTCAGCTGGCAGGAAAAGTGGCAGACCCAAATGCTTTTGTTGGGCTTCTAGTTGCCATGCTGGGCCATAGCAACCTGTTATCTTGTTTGAGTGGGGGCAATTGGTGACAGGGGCAGAACCATCTTCATGTTAAACCACTTAGATGCTGCAGTCCCTATAGACTATGGCATTTAAGAGATTAAAGGGGTTTTCTCACCATGCAGTATCACAAAGTCACAGGCAGCTTCAGACTCACACTTCCTGTCAGGCTGTGGGTGGGTTTATAGCAGTGAATGACATATCAGCTCTGCTATTCCTAGCTGAGCGCATTACCTTGAAATAACTGCAGGAGATGTAAAATCTGTAGTACACAAGACTACAGAGCTCTAAGGAGTGAAAACATACCCTTATCTTAAACAAAGCTCCATTCCTAGAGATTACACACAACAGGGAGTGGCTCGCCATAGATGGACAGCAGCTTCCAGCAATCAGATAAGAGAGAGGAGAGAGGGATACTTGGTAACCAAGAGAAACTTGTGTGCTCTCAGAAGAGATAAAATATCTCTCATCTCCTCAACAAAGCAATGTATTTGATAATAGTCTTCATTTACCTTTCCCTAGATGAAAGCCAGTCATTGTAGTGAGAAACCCCTTTTGAACGACCAGGATTAGTGTCATCTATGATCCCAGCTTTCAGTCACCGCAGGGCTTCCGCAGCAATCACAGAGCTGTGCCAGCCCGATCAACATAACACAGCTGTGATGCCTTAAGGGGTAAATGGTGGGTTTACCCCTTAAAGGGGTTGTCTCACTACATCAATTCATCTTATGTCGGTCCTGTTTTCTCAGTTGCATATTTGAATTCAGTGTTTACTGGCTATTACGTGACGAGCTGCAGAGGACATCAGGTCTGTAACTATAGCGACCAGCACTGGCAGCCTATCAGGAGAGATCGAACAGGTCTGTAGCTATAGTGACCAGCACTGGCAGCCTATCATGAGAGATTGAACAAGTCTCTAGCAATAGCAACCTGAGGAGCTGATGCAGCCCATACAAGAGGGGATATAGCAATAGGTAGGACACTGTTAATGGACACATATTGCAAAGTGACTTGTTTTTGCAAGATCTTGAACGTATAAAGCAATCCTTGTAGTGAGACAACCCCTTTAAGTACATCAGGACTAATCTCTCTACAGTCGATGTGTGACTACACTGTATTGATGCAGGTAAAATGTATCAGACTGTGTCTAGATAATACTTTGTGTTCTAAACAATATAGATACAATTTTAGAAAACTTTTAAGGCGTGGTTCACATATGTGTTTCAAATTCCATTGGGAATGGAGGAAAAAATGGCGCAGCGAGCTGCATTATTTCTTCGGTCTTAATGATGGACACCTCGGCGGAAACCTGTCGGACCCCTGCTAATTAAGGCCACGTTCACACGGCTTATTTTGACGTGGTTTTGGACGAGGTTTTCGAAGCGTTTCCTCGCCCAAAACGCTTCCAAAACGCCCCCAGTTCACTTCATCGATTCCTATGTAAAACCTCGTTGTAGTTCACACACGACGAGGTTTTTACGAGCTTCTTTGGAAGCAATGAAAAAGAAGAGTCATCTCAATTCCAGAAGCGTGTTTTAAGCGCGTTTTTCTATGCGGTTTTTGGCGCAGTTTTCGCTGTGGTTTTCGGCGCGTTTTTTGTCCTGGCAATTGATTTGTATGGGTGAAAACCTCGTCCAAAACCTCATCCAAACCCTCGCCGAGAAACACCTCTAAAACCTCTTCTGAAGAAGCCTGTTTCAGACGAGGTTTTGGGAGCAGAAACGCTCCAAAAACGTCGTCCAAAACCGCGTCAAAATAAGCCGTGGGAACATACCCTAATAGTGTCTGTTGTGAAACAGATCCTCATGGGTCCCTTTCCACCTCTGCATCGGAACCTCAGACGTAGATGTGAACCAAGTCTAAGGCTGCGTTTACATGGTAAAGACCATGCCGACTGCTATTTAGTCTTTTTTTGGCATGTAGGGGTCGGCTTTTGTCTATGGTTTCTGGATTCAAGCCCTCCCCCTTCGCACCCACATGTTCATGTTCTTTCCGAAAACCGGACGGAAGAATGAACATGTTCTAAATTTTTCAAACTGCCCATCGATTGTGTTAAACACCATCCAGCAGAAAATCCTTGCAGTGGGGACTGCTGCACAGACTTACCATAGAAGTCTATGGGGAGCGTTGCTTGTCGGTTTTCAGACTGTTTGTAAAACCACAAAACGTCTGAAAAACCGACAAGTAACCGGTGCTCTTGGGACAAGCCCTAAATGTGAAATTTTCAGCCTCTGGATGGAAACACAAATGATTTCGAAGCGAGGTCATGAAACGTTGTGAAATTAAACTGCCATTGATTGAGCCTTACGCCCATCGTTTAGCCTGCAGAAGGTTATAACCAGAATATGGCCAATGATGGGTTTACTATTAATATTCAGAAAGCGCCCGCACCCCCTGCACCGGTCACTGGGATAATCTGTTATCTGCTCTGTGAAATATTATAAATATAATCTCTTAAGCTTATTTTCCTATCCGCCATCTGCCTGCACTACTGCTACCTAAAATAGAGGTGATCAGTCTTGGATTTCAGAGCATAATGAATTGAGAGAGACAGATACAAAGTCACACAACATCCATAATTCACCGGCGTAAAGTGAACTGACCTAAAAAACGATTGCTGCCCCTCTCCCCGATTGGATCAAAATGGCAAGAAAAACGTAAGAAGAGATAAGAAAAAAAGACAGGATTACAAAAAATATTAAAACAGTAAAGTAAGAGGATCCATCAAATAGTAACTTCTATCTCATCTTCTCAGACCCTGAGAGGTATAGTGAGGGAGGAGTATATAGCTCTTTCTACTACATACATAAAAACACTACAATTTTTGGGCCATATTCACAGCTCAATGGCTAGAATAGACTGAACCCAGCAACAGGCAGCTCTGGCCTATATGCTACCTGGGAAAAATAAACAGGTGCAGCTAATTGCTGAGCAGCAGCTCACACACCCCACTGCTAGGGGAACAATTAGATGATAAAAAACTGCACATTAACTTAATACCTGTTCACAACAGCATGCAGGAAAGCCACAGTATCATGCATGGGGAAATTGTACAAATGCAAAAATATCGATAAGACAACCACTCACACGTCTTCAATGCATGAGGGGGGTGGTTGCTGGTATTATAATTGCATATAGATAAGGTGATACAGAGGGTGCCATTAATACAGATACGTGTAGTGCACCATGCGGGCTTACAGCCTATTAGTGACACCCATACAAATAGATTAGGCGGGTTGCCCAGCACTTTCCAACAGAAAACTCAGGCACCCTCCGCTCGGCAGATAAAAAATACGACATACTGGAAAAATGTTAAATATGAGTATTAGTTGGTATAGGGGCCCCGGAACTCAAGCTCGCACCTGTTAGTTTTTCCCAGGTAGGATATAGGCCAGAGCTGTCTGCTACTGGGTTCAGTCTAGTCCAACCATTGAGCTGTGAAAATGGCCCAAAATATTGCAGTGTTTTTTTGAGTAAGTAATGTCCCAATTTTTGTATGTACTATACACATGAGGTTCAATGAGGACCGAGTATAAAGCTTGGCACGCAGCCTTCAGGCTCCTGCTTCTGTTCTTGGTGATTAGATGATCGCCGGGGCTCGGTAACTACAGAAGCTGCTGGGTCTTATCAGACCCGGATGAGCTCTGCAGTCCGTTCTGGGCGCTGTATTCCTCTATAAACGTATGCTCACACAGTGTATTTGTGGGGAAAGTGAGTATTTATGGGAACCGGCACAAACTTTGTAGATTATCCCCCGGCCCAGTTATTTCTAAAAACACCTTGTGGCCCCGGTAGGGAAAGTATGTCCGCAATACGGGTTGAAAACTTCCCCCTAACTGGGGGCTAATATATCAACTTCTGGGGAAATCAGAAAAAAGGTATTGTGCAATGCTCCACAATGGTCTTTTTGACCTTATTGGGGCACTAGGTGTACGATAAATAAGTTGTATGACCTGAAACTCTATAAATTTAAAAACAATAACGGTAGCGGAAAGGGGGTTAGAATTATAAAACTTGTTTAAGTGGCATTTAAAAAATTATCCTGTAAAAAGTACATATAAAATTAAAAGGGTTGTCTCATTACAAGGATTGCTGCTTTTTATGTTGAAGTTTCTTGCAAAAAACAAGTCATTTGAATATGTTTCATTAACAGTGTCCTACCTTTTTCCTAGTTTCCCCCTTTGTATGGGCTGTCATTTTCCTCAGTTCATTCCTACAGCCCTGTTCAATCTCTATGATAGGTGCCAGCGTGGTTGCTTATTACGACCTGGCATTATGCACCCGGGGCGTATTTTCCCATGGGCAGCGTGGGCACGTCCCTAGGGCGGCATGGCGCGGAGTTGTAAATTTTTTTTTACGTTTTTTTTTTTTAACCGCTTTCCTCCAGCACCTCCCCCCCCCCCCAGCAGCAGAGGGGTGCGGAGGGGGGGTCAGGGGGGTCGGTGGTTGCGGGCCTCGTGAATATCATTGGTGGCAGCGGCTTTTTTCCCCATTCACTGTTTTTTTTTTTTTTTGCAGGGGGCGGAAACGGAAAATGGGCGCCGGTGGGGACATATGCTTCTCCCTTGGGTCCTTTTAAAAGAAGACAAATCACAAGTTGCGCGATGCTGCCCGTCCCTTCAGTGGCGCGGCGCGCTGGGAAGGGAAAAGGGCAGGAGGGGGGCAGGCTCCCCTCCTCCTCTCCCTAACAGGGCGCCGCCCCCTGAAGAGCAAGTGCCCGGCCGGGAAGAGAGGGGAGAGGGGCCCTCCCATCCTCAGGAGGCAGGACGGCACGAAAGAAAGCTGGAGGCCTCCCCTCTTCGGGCAGGTAAGTGAACCGGGGGGGAGGGGGGAAATTGTGAGGGGGGTGATTAGTAAGATGGGGGGGGGTATGGGAGGGGCTCGCCGGGTACCCAACCCCCAAAGGAGGGCCCTATACCTAACCCCAAAGGAGGGGCCCTGACAAACTTCTAAAGGAGGGCCCCGGCTACCCAACCGTAAAGGAGGGCCCTGGCTACCTAAACCGTAAAGGGGGCCTGGCTACCTAACCTGTAAAGGAGGGCCCCGGCTACCCAACCTGAAAAGGAGGGCCCCGGCTACCTAACCCTTTAAAGGAGGGCCCCGGCTACCCAAACTTTAAAGGAGGGCCGGCTACCTAAATGTAAAAGGGGGCCCGGTACCTAACCCGTAAAGGGGGCCCCGGGTACCCAAAATCTAAAGGGGGGCCCCGGCCCACCTAACCTCTAAAAGGGGGGCCCTGGCTACCTAAACCCCCTTTAAAAGGGGGCCCCCCGGGACCCAACCCTAAAGGGGGGCCCTGGTCTAACCCGTAAAGGGGGGCCCGGCTCCTAACCCCTTTAAAGGGGGGCCGGGTACTAAACCCCTTTAAAAGGGGGCCCCGGCTACCAAACCCCTTTAAAGGGGGGTCTGATTACCAAATTTAAAGGAGGGCCCCTTTATACTAACATCTAAGGGGGCTGGCTACCCCTTTAATTACTTTTTTCTGAGCCGTTAAAAGGTTGTTGGGGGGGGTGGCTTTTGAAAAGGGGGGTTTTTGGCAAATATAAAAAAGGGCCCGTGGAAAGGGGGGGGAATATTGGGGGTTTTATTTCCCTAGGGAAAAAAAAGGAAAAGCCCTTTATAAATACACCCCTGCTGCGGGCCAAATTAGAACCCAGAAAACAACCCCTGAATTCAAAAAAAACCAAAAGAAAATGGAACTGAGGTAAGAGGAACAATGTAGTGGAAAAACCCCTTTAAGATAAAAATAAATTCTATTTTGTTTAAAATTTTTTTAAGGGGATTCAGTTTTTTAAGAATACCAAAAAATCCGACTGAAAACCGGGCGCCCATAGAACCCCAAAATAAAAAATCCAAGCTGTAGTCTGCACAGACGGATTTTTCCAATTGTCGGTTTTTAAAAAAAGCCAGAATATAGAAAATTCTTCACTGGTTCCATTTCACTTCTATGTACGGGGGCCGGGGCCAAAAAACCCGGGAAAAACCCGCCCAACAAAAAGGGGCCCAAAAAATCCGCAGTACAGGAGATTTCTAAAGGGGCTTTTTCCCCTTTTTGCCGTGTAGGCACACCCTTTTACCCTCTAAAACCCCTACATAAAAAAAGGGGATAGAGGCCCCACCCTTTTTAACTAGTTGGGGGAAAATCCCCCCTTCTGCAAACAAATTCACAAAAAAAAATGGCAAAATTTTCCCCTGTTGCCCTTGGGTTACTGGGGTTTTCATGTTGGGTTATTTTTTTAATTCTTGTTCAAAAAGAAAGCTAAATTTAGAATTCGGGTTTTCCTTTTTAAGATTTTTTAATTGGTGGATGATCGGACAGACAGATGGGGACAATAAAAGATAGATGTGGGTTAAATAGATTCCCAAAACCCCAAGCAAACAAGCACCACAAAAAACAGAAATGAAGGAAACCGTTTCGCAAAAAATTACAAATTCAATAATAGAAAAATAAAAAAAAAGGAAAAAAAAAAAATTTGATAAAAAAAATTATATTGAATGGGTTGTAAAAAAGATAGGTAGAATGGGAGAAAAGAAAAAACGGGACAGACAGCGGGTTAGAAAAAACATACGGGTAGATAGATAGATAGATAGTTTAGAAAAGGTAGTTTGATAGATGATGGGATGGGAATAGTAGGTGAGATAGATAGATATATAGATAGATGGGATAGATGGGATAATATGAGAAGATAGAAAAGGAAAATGATAGAAAATAGATAGATAGTTTAGATAGATAGATAGTATAGAAGATAAAAATAGGTGTTAGATAGAAAGAAATAGATAATAGATAGAAAAGGTGTAAAAATTAATAGAAAAAATAGATTTTTAGATAGATAGATTTTAGATAGATAGAAAATATGAAAATAGTTAAAATTAGATAGAGAAAATAGATAGATAGATAGAAAGAGATAGTTTATAAATGATAATAGATAGAAAATGAGTTAAAATAGTTAGTAGATAGTAGATTTTAGATAGATAGATTAGATAATGAGTTTGGGGTTAGATATGGAAAAGATAAAATAGATATAAAGTTGATAGAAAGATAGATAGATTTTTAAGAAAGAATACAGGGCTTCCAAACCAAAATTTCGGGGGGCCCCTTAAACCAATTTTTGTGGGGGGCCCCCCCCCCCAAAAAAAAAAAAAAAATTTGGGTTTTAAAAATTGGGCGCACACCGTTTTTCCCAATGTCGCCCTTCTTAACCCTTTATTTTGTGGTAGTAAAAATTTTCCTTGAATACCGAATTTTTAATGATGTTTTAATTTTTTTTAAATTAGCTTTTCTTGCCCAAAACCTTTTCTGTTACGGGAGCTGGGGTTCAGGGATGGGTTTGTTTTAGGGGGTGGGGGTTTTTTAATTTGTATCTTTTTTTCCATTTTAGGGGGGGGTATAGACTTTTCCACTTTTACCCCCAATTTTTTATAGCAAAAGTGAGGAAAAGGGACACAGATCCCATTCAAACCCTTTTTTTTTTGGTGGTAATATTTAAAAAAAATTTCATTCTAAATTTTTTTTTTTCCCCCGTTTTCACCTGGGTATTTGTAAAAAGTGATTGAGTACAATATATACGGCATTGGGTGTATGAAAGTGTATTGTCTTGATGCAACCCAAACCCCCATAATCCCGCAAAATTTTCCTGAAAATTTAAAAAAGTTGGACAGAAGGTTCTGCAGGAGGCAAACCAGACAGGAAAGTAAAGAGTTAAAGAAGGAAACTATGTGCCCTCCTCAGTGTTAGAAGTGATTGGTGTCCCCCCCTCACCTGACTACAGTGTAAGAAGTGAATGGTGTGTTCCTCTTACCTGCTCCTGGGAGATGGATGGCTGGGAGGACTCTGGGCATCTGGCTGGTTGCGTAATTAACGCCTCTTCCAGGGAACCAACAGAGCTCCAGTGCCCACCGATGCCCCTTTGGTACCAGCGCAGGAAAGAAACGGTGTCTTCTCCTTTTTTGTCCTTTTGGCCCAGACGGCCAAAATGACTTTCTCTCGCCCACGACTCGTCCTTGCAGAATTTATCACACACATCTTAGAATCCTCACTTTTTCAGCAGCTAATTATAGTATATACACCCTCAGTTAGGTAGCACTATAGCTCCCCTCAGTTAGGCAGACATGTATAGGCCCCCTCATTAAGGCAGGTATATAGATGGGCCCCCTCATTAAGGCAGGTATATAGATGGGCCCCCTCATTAAGGCAGGTATATAGATGGGCCCCTTCAGGCAGGTATACAGATGGGCCCCTTCAGGCAGGTATATAGATGGGCCCCCAGGCAGACGGGTATATAGATGGGCCCCCAGGCAGGCGGGTATATAGATGGGCCGCCAGGCAGTATATAGATGGCCCTCAGGCGGGTATATAGATGGGCTCCCAGGCAGGCAGGTATATAGATGGGCCCCCAGGCAGGCAGGTATATAGATGGGCTCCCAGGTGGGTATATAGATGGCCCCCAGGCAGGTATATAGATAGGCCTCCAGGAGGGTATATAGTTGGGCCTCCAGGAGGGTATATAGTTGGGCCCCCAGGAGGGTATATAGTTGGGCCCCCAGGAGGGTATATAGTTGGGCCTCCAGGAGGGTACATAGATGGGCCCCCAGAAGGGTATATAGTTGGCCCCCACGAGGGTATATAGATGGGCCCCCCAGGAGGGTATATAGATGGGGCCCCCAGGAGGGTATATAGGTGGGGCCCCCAGGAGGGGTTTTGGGGGGAGG
>JAODAL010030029.1:0-50661 GCA_025379985.1 Phyllomedusa bahiana | reverse complement strand
AAAATAAAATATGCAAAAAAAAAAAAATGCAGCAAGCTGGAGACAGAAGAAGTAAAAAAACCCCAAAATATTTTGGGTAAAAAGATTATAATGAAAAGATTTGGGGGAACTGAGCTTCCATCGTCGTTTGGAATTGCTCCTGTTTCCCAAAATGAAATTTTGAAATTGTAGAATAGAAAAAATTCTATTTATCCAAAAGGGGTGCATCCTCCTTATTGTTTATGAAAAATATTTTACAGGATTAGTATCTATGGACTTTTCCCCCCCTCCTTTTTCCTCCCATAGTATTAGAAAGAGAGAAAGATTTTTATCCTTTCCCCTTTTGGAATTTAAAAAAATCAATATAGCTGTGGTCTGTGGTTGTAGATCACGACTTTATATTAAATTTTCTTCTTTTTGCGAATAAACCCCAAAAACTGTTTCCAAGCGGGTTTCAAGTACAAAAAAGAATGACCTTGAGGGGGAAAAAGACCTTCAGCCATCGATTTTCAGAAAGAGAAACCATAAAAGAAAACGACGTTTTATATTTTGTTTTCTTTCACATGGGGACCAAGGAGTAATTTTTGGTAAGAGGGGGAAAAGTGTGCCATAAGGAAATAAATTGGTTCTCCGTTCCCAATGTTCTACTTTGATTGGAAGCCCAAATTTTGTTTTTTTTCCCAGGTTTGTAAAGGCAAACAACACCAACTTTTCTCCTTCAAACAGTGATGAAATGTTCAGCTGACAGCAAGTTTCAAAAGAATTTATTCCAGAAACCCAATTTTCTCGGGGAAGGGTCCCACATTGCGTTGTGTATCTATAGAGACCATTTGGCTCCGGTACTTTCAGTTTTTTTGAGCAGCTACAAGAAAGCAAAAAAGGTAATATTTCAAATGTCTACACTGAATTGTCTTAAAAATAAAGGGGTCATTATTTTTGGATCCCACACACAAGTAAATAATTTGAAATCATAGAACTAATCTCTAAAACCGAACAAAAACTTTTCCCATTTGCACTTTTAAAATACTTGTTTTAGTTTAAAAGCAATATTTTAACATCAGTTATTTCACGATGAAAAGAGGGAAAAACTATTGATGTCAATGGGGATGGTAGAACCCGAAAAAAATTTTCCCCAAAACATTTTGTACATATCTCAATAAAGGAGACACCTTTCACACCCTTTTAAATTTTGTATTTTGGGTTTTTCATGGGCAACTCGAGGATCTTTGGGAAAAGCAAAGTAGTCGAAATGCGCTTGACACAGGTACATTTGATGTCCCACAAAAAAACTCAAAAGCATTAATTCTAAACGTGCAAAAAAGTGAGTACACCCCAAAGGGGGAAAATGGAAAAAATTTGTCCCAAAGCTTCAATATTTTTGTGCCCACCTTATTATCACTCCCTTAACTCTCTGGGCATTCAGTAAAAGATTTAGGACCGCGCTTCCTCAATAAAAATATACACCAAAAATGTATTCATCTTACAAATCCCCGTACAAAAAGGGGTACAAAAAAGGGGTTAAAAACCAAACCGTTTGGGTCCCGTGAAAAAGGGGTCGGTGATACCTGAAACGCTGGGTTTTTTGGGCCCCCAAAAGTTTTACTGATTTGCTTCATTGGGTTGGGGTCGGAACCAGGGAATCGGCGCAAGATACCATGCATTGCTTGGGAAGCCAGGTGCATAATCTTTTTAACCGGTGAGTGCCATCTATTCTGAAAAGACTTTGTTTTTGTCCTTGGGGATTGATTTTTTAAAAAGGCTTACAGGGTTTCATTTTTTAGAATTTCCCCCACTCCTCCATGAGACTTTATGGAGTGGTGGATGTTAAAACTTTTTCCTTCCACCTTTTTGTTTTAGGGTTCCCAAGGCCAAAAAGGGTTAAGGTCGGAAACATGCTTGCCCGTCCCACCTTTTGGGTATGTCACACGAGGCCCCGGCGGGTGTGTCCCCGGGGTTCCGCAATTGTGTGCCTCCTGCAGGCCCGGGGGGGGGGGGCAGCCAGGGCCCCATAGACATGCATACCACTTTTTATTTGCCGCAAATAAATTACTGTCACTTTTTCCCCTGGTACAATTAAGATGTACGACGGGGAAGGAGGTGTAACCATAGTTCCTATGAGAGCATGGAAAACCGTAAATTGGGGGGAATTTCCCACGTGTTAACGCAGTACGCCCCGGGAAAACGCCACAAAATTAAACAGTGAACATACCCTTACTTCATTGTATGTTTGGGTTTTTTTCAGTTGGAATACGCCAGGTTGGGCCCCTTTTGAAAGGGGGGGGAAGCTCTCTTCAGTATGCCCCAGTACGTTGGCATTTAGGTTTCCCAAAAGAATGTAGCTCCCAAAGTGGCGCACAAGAGCCCAAAACATGAACTCCCACCCCAGCTTGACGAGGCAAGAAACCCTCACTTTATACCCTTTTTTCCGGTGCCTTTAATTCATACCCGGGAAAAAAGTATCAATAAGGGTCCAGTACGCTTCTCTGTTGAGAAGGACCATGCCCTTCCACCCCAGTGGGTTTGTTAACCCTCTCAGTCACGAAGCATGAAAAAAAACTGGTATCAGATGCATGAAAATCTACAAAATACCTGGCTTTTTTTTTTTTTTTTTTTACAAGTTGAAAAATAAAATGAACATTTTATCCGTGATTGGAGGCAACAATTTCCCCTCCTTCCCCCCTGTTTGGGGTTTAACTTTTTAGCAGATAAGTTATTTTTTCCATCAGACCACAGGGTAGGTTTCAGTAACCAGTCCCTTTTCTGCTTTCTTTAGTAAACCGTTTGTGCTTTCTCTGGGGGCAAAGCCAGCAAAATTTGATGCACCAGCAGACAAATTTGATGCGTGGCGGCATACGTTTTCGTACTGACAGACTGCCCCCCCAACCCCATATCCTTTGCGCAACCTAGCAGCATCACATCATTTGAAAAGGAAAATTCTGCATATATGTGGTCTGGGCATTTTGGGTGCGGTCGTTTCCCCGGGTGGTTTTCAATTTATTGTAGCCTAGGCCATCTTTGTTTAGAGCAACAAATCTTTTTTTCATATCCTCAGAGAGTTCTTTGCTATGAGATGCCATGTTGAACAGTATGAGTGTGTGAGAGCAATAACACCAAATTTAACTCATCTGCTCCTCATTCATATCTGATATCTTGTAACACTAATGAGTCACATGACACCATGGAAGGAAAATGACAAATTGAGCACAATTTGTAGGGTGTACTCACTTTTGTTGCCAGTGTTTTAGACAGGTGAGTTATTTTGAGGGCACACCCAAGTTACACAGTTAGGACATGTCCCCTCGGCACGGGTTTTCGGCCGGTTTTTCAGACGGTTTGCGATTTTGGAAAACCCGAGCAGCAGTCCCCACTGCACGGGTTTTCCGCCCGCGAGCCGTCCGCAAAACATTCTACATGCACATTCTTCTGTCCGGTTTTTGAACGGAATCTGTGCTTGTGAATGTGAAGGGGGAGAGCTTTTCTCCGCTCATACCGACCGGTATTTGTCCAGTGCCATGGGGATGCAGCCTTATAGAAGTTGTTACTGATTACTGTACATTGTATCAAAGTGTCATATATTCAGTGTTGTCCCATGAAAAGATATAATTCAATATTTATAAAAAATGTGAGGGTTGAACTCACGTTTGTGAGATACTGTATGTGGTTTTTAATGCAGATCCGTGTCCAAAACCACCCAGAATTGAATGGGAATCATTTCTGACTGTATGAAGCTAGTAAAAAAGGATCCTAACTCCAAATGATGTGGTTTTCAGTGGCAGACTCCAACAATAAAATGTTACTCATCGTGTGGATGTAGCCTTAGTATAAGTATATTCAAATTCACTGATTTTGGGGGAACTTCTAGAGATGTGGGCTTCAGCTTCTTCCATCCTACCTACTTGAAATAAACACTTGTGCTTTATTTAAAGGTCTTTATAAATGATTTGTAACTGAGCTGACTCAAATCTGGTAGCAGCATAGAATGTAAATGATCAAGATCTTGCAGCTGTGAAAAAAGCATTATTAAATCTGAATTAGATATAACATACAACAGCAGCAAGAAGAACCAGCAAAAACAGTAGGGGGGCCATAGACATTTCTATATCATTTGATGGTTGCTGAAAAATAGCAGCTCTCTTGTACAGGTTCTGGGGTCTTTCTTCTTTGTTGACCTTCTCCCTTGTCCAGCAGAAGAGACTTTTTAAAGGGCCACTCTGCTTTTTTTTCCCCCTTTAGTTCAATAGAAATTACTTAGGTACACTGTAGTGCCAATACTTTTGCTCATCTGCTCTTGCATACAGGATTTCTGGCTGATGCAACTTGCTCTGTTAGGTCACATAATCTGCTATCTTATTAGCTGAAAGACACTGTGCTTTTGATGCTCACAGGAAGTCAGACTCTATGCATTCCTAAATGGCTATGTCTACACAGCACCGGATTTTGGACGGTTTTTCAGCGGATTCAGTATTTTGAACTCGCTGAAATTCTGTCCGTATCCCAGCGCTGTGTAGCCCTTAATAGAAAATCCATGTTGTACTCTACACAGCATGGGTTTTCTACTGAGGGTTTCCTAAACTGTCCGGAGGAATATAGAACATGTTGTATATTCCGCCGGACCGCCATTGGATTCTCGTAGTCCCAATATGCTGGGCAGCTGGGAATCTGAAATCCGACCATCAAGTTTTGTGCAAAAAAAGCGCAAGAAAAGGAGGTTCGTCACGGTCCAGTGATGAAAATGCCATCGGATTTTGGACGGCATTTTCACATTGCTGTGTAATAGGCTAAGACTGACTTTGAACCTACATAGGAATACATTGAAAAATTCACCTTCCAGTCACATAACCATGTTGTCTGTTTCGGCAAGTCAGAGAGCAGGACACATGGCCAAGTGGCAGCAGTGAAAAATTATGTATGCAGCTGGAGGTAAGCAAAATGACTGCCATTACTGTATGTCTAGAAGCAACTTCTACCAAGTTAAATTAAAATTGGTCATTTAAGGAAAGATTTGGGTTCCACAGTGGAAAGTGTGGCAGTGAGCACATGTAGTAGCAGAGGGACCTGATGTGAGTGTGTGGAGCAGAAGACCTATATACAGCACCTTGAGACAAATGGTGTGCTGGAGACAGAAGGTACATTTGGAGCCACTGCCAAGTAGTGCAGGTTCGGAGAGAGAAGGACTTGGACTATTGATGCCACCTTGTGGCTTGGGTCATACTTTTATGTTGCACAACATGATGCAAGGTGCATGTTATACTCCTAGGCCCCTTTAAACAGACTTCCCAAGATTTTTGATTATATCTTTACAGATTAATTTTAATTTTTTTTTCTTTACTGTGGTAAAGAAAATTGTGTAGAACATAGACTAATTTTATTTGATAATGTAATGTTTTACAAATCAATAACGTAAAATTGTTGTTTTTTTCTAGTAAAGAAGACATAATTTCAGCGTTAACAAAAGTAAACCGTGAATTGAGCCAAAAACAAGCTAAACTCAATGCAACACAGATGCCAGAGCCATGGACAACACTAACCAGGAAACTGATCTTTAATTAGTCACATGGTTTTACAGAAGCAGAATAGTTTTGGAGTAGTGTACCCTTAACTATAAGAGTCCCAGTATGATTCATCATCTCTACTTATGACCAGTCACTAAGTGAACCTTGATATATAGCATGCTATTAGCCACTACTTATTAAAGAGCATCCGTTGCTTCTCCTGATTTGTTATTATATAGTAAATAGTTGTATTCCCCTAGAATAACAATTATGGAGCATCTCTTTTTGGATCCCTATGTTGCAAAATTCTTCTGTTATTCCTCCAAGAAATGTATTGCTACATTGTCAACTGGGTGTTAATAATTTGGTGAACAGTCTTATCTGTCCAATCACTGCTGACAGAACATGCCTGGACACACCTACTTGACAAGGTAAGGGTATCACCCAGTTGAAATTTATTAATTAATTTCTAGGAGAAATAAGAGAGACCCAGTAAAACACAGAGGGCCACATGTATGAAATGGTTTTGGTCTAAAACACTTTTTTCCCAGTAGGTTTCTATGGGGAAAAAGTGAGTTTTAGACCAAAACCGTTTCATACATGTGGCCCAGAGTTTTAAGGAAAGATGCCCTAAAGCTGTTGTTTCAAGGGGAATTCAAGGCTTTACTAACATAGACCGGTCAGGAGATGTCAAGAGCTGAGCATATTACTGACCACCACAGAGTGGCACCAGTTTGTTCATCTATGGTGACCAGCTTATTAACACCTTAAACACAATGAAAATGATGACAACAGTCAGATCAGATACATATATGAGGTATCATGTATCAGACCAGTGCTCTTGCACTAACATTAGTAGAGTAAGGTCCCACACCACAGCTACTGTATGTGGTTAAAACCCTAACAGCATTATGTGGCCAATGGTGGCACCAGTTTGCAGGCAAAACTTTGGTATTATAGGAGAAACCATGTAATCATGGACCACTGTATGTATTATAGACATTTTTTTCATCCACATCTAGCAACTGCTTTCTGTGACCAATATTTGGAAGCGCTACACTGTGAAATTAGGATTGTGCATAAGTCAGCAGAAAGAAGGTACCTCAATGCTGCTATAATGTCATTTTTTGTAATTTGCTTTATCTGGGTACTAAAAACATTACATTATCAGGATGTGAAATAAAACTGTGATATTCGGTGCTATATCATAGTAAACAAATTGTATGGAAACTGTGTTAGAAGAAGAAGCATACAGGTTATCTTCCTGTAAGACAGTTGTGATAGGCTCAGTTTGATAGCATTAAGTAGCAGAGCCTCTAACTTGATGGCTATGGAGGCCTATATTAGGCTTCCAGCTGCCATGGTAACTGCACAGCAACCCACGATCTTGTGCTGGGGAGGGTGAGAAGCAGTCATTGAGGCATCTAAAGGGTTAAACAGCAAGGATAGGAGCCGGCTTCAATCTCTGCTGTTAGCAGCTGTATCAGCTGTAATTATCAGCCAGCATCCGCCACCTATGAAGCACGCTCAGCAAGTGAACTTTGCTCCATAGCTCCTTACCGATATGATGACGTACTCATATGTCAAATGTTGGTAAGAGGTTAAAGGGGTTGTCCACACCATTTTAAAAAATTATATAATGCATTAAGGCCCCCACTAAAAGAAAGAAACTTGTACTTACCTACATTCGGTCCTTGGTTCCAGTGTTGGCTCTCTCCAATCTCCTGTTGATATGTTGTCACTCCTGAAGGGCATGTCACCGCTGCATTGGCTGCAGCAGTCACATGCCTCTACTTACATCACCATTTGGAGCTATTTACTGCAGCGGTGACGTACCCGTTTGGATGTGACGGCATGTCAACAGAAGACTGGAGAAAGGTGGCACTGGAATTGGTAACAGAAGTTGGGTGAATATTTTTTTTTTTTTTGCTTTAATTCAATTCAATTCCATTTGCATTATTCATTTTTTTAAATGAAATGGACAACCCCTTTAAGTTATACTTTGATATGACCATAAGTGATCATGTTACTAGAGATGAAAGTGATGTCAAATCAATCAGATAAAGGGGCCACATGACATAATCACCTGGCCACCTGTGAAGAGATCTGCAGGATTTACATGTGGTCTTGGTCTGCCAGGGAAAGCTCACATATAATAAAGGCACCTCCAATTATAGAGAAGAGGAGTATAGCGCAGGATTATGTACAATCATTATTTTTGTAAATAACTTATTTTGTAGATTCTGCTTCTAAACAGTAACATGAACCTGCTGCGGGCTGCTCATATCTATGCACTAGGAGACAGAATGTCCTGCTTCATATCCTGGACTCTCATATCTAGTAGGAGAGCTAGTGCTGCAGGACGTATTGATTTTATAGCGATGGCTTTAAAGGGAATGTATTGGCAGTTTTTTCCCCCTTACTAAAACAAGAAACTGATACATATTATTTTCTTCTTAGCCATTGTTACTTGCCTATTGTTGATTTTTTTAATTCTGTTTTCTATATATAATTTTAACAGCATCTAGAGAGATTAGCTACATGGGCATAGGAGCCTGTGAACAGGAGCAGACCCATTGACTTCTATAGGAGAGTTTTCTAGACATGCTGTGTCATCTGGGAAGAAGTCAGTGTGCAGGGAGCAGGAGAGATGAAGCTGTGGCTATCTCCAGTGGTGGATCCTGTACGCATTTGTGTCACCTATTATTCTCACCCTAATGAGGAGACTGCTAAAAAGTTCTCTCTACAGAACATGAAGTGTATTATTAGGTCTAGTGGCCAAAGTGGAAGCTGTAGAATTTGTTTAACATTTAACATAAAAACACGAGTTAAACAACAAGTCATTGTCTGATGAATCATTCTCTGTAATACCTTTCAATAAATAATTATGTTCTACCGGTAATATAATTCTAGCAACATGACCACTTATGGCAAGAATTATATATGATCCAAGACAACCTCCTTCATGTTTAATTACTTAACAGTACTTTTTTTCACTGAATAGGAAATCGAAGTCTACTTAAAGGGGTTGTCTCATCTTGCCAGCTTCTGTTCACGTGCAGCTAATTTGCTTGAAAAAGAGGCATGGCGGTACAGGCAAGTGGTGCTCTGACATTAGCGTGCCACTGGCCAGTATGTGCACTCTACCAATGCAGCAAATGGAAACAGGACGCAGCAACATTGGGACGTGACTTCATTCAGAATTATGCTTCATCTATAAGATATATTTATATCTATAAGATATATTTTAGCCACCTTCCTCACAATGGTAGGCACTTTGATTGTGAACCCCATACATGTTCAAGGTAATTGTTCAAGGTAAATGCTAGAACCACACACTAGTATTAAGTTAATAACCGCGTGCTCAGTGACACAGTTTTACATCCCAATATATAGATTAAATCCATAGCACTCCTTTTTGTCATGCAAAATTACACAAATATTCTCCATAGTTCTCCATCAAGATAATTTCCATAAGGTGTGTGAGGAAATACAGAGAGATGTTTCGGCCAATAATGGCCTTCCTCAGGTTACATCTGTTATGATAAAGAAGGAATGGTAGGAAGCGTGCGAGCATCATCAGTGTGTACACAGCTCTCTGACTTGAGCACAATGCAATGGTGGTGATCTCCTGTTTCCTACCCTCCCTTCTGCATCATAACAGATGGCCATTATTGGCCAAAACCTCTCTCTATATATCCTGTATATCCATAATATCATCTATAAACCTTATCTTGATGGGCAGTTATGCAATTTGGAATGTCTTCATAAAATAAATATGTGTATAATTTAGCACACAAGTAATTGTGACAGTGCAGGCACCAGCACAGCCCCCAGGGTGGTAATGTAAAGAACTGCTGGGACAGTTCTCTGATACTTGCAGAGATTGGGTTGTTATAGCTGGGGCTGGAAAAAACAGAGCATGTGCTAATATGCGTGTATCCGATATCCTGGCCACATTTTCTACATAAGCAAGAATCGACTCGATCTCGATTTTTTTGGGCAATCGCTCATCTCTAGTCAGGAGCTATGGATGCATGAGAGGAAGCTGGTGGTGGAACATACACCTGCAACATGGGCACAGGTCAGATTTTTAATAGAATTAAATTAGAAAGTTACTTATTTTAATATTGATGACCTAAACATACCCATTGCTTGTTGAGGCAAAAACTCCTCAATTGACCTGTGCAGAGGGACAGAAGAAAAATGAGGGAAATTCTGCACTATATAATTTTTTACAATAGGAGTCTATGGATGAAATATCTCACTATCCTCAAATACAGTAGGGTACATTGCAGCCTTCCATCGGAAGTATATCTTGGGAGAGCCTAATTTTGATACACCAATATGTATGTGACATATGTCAGAGAAGCTGAACTATGAGAGATTTGCTTGGAAATCTTATCAATATAGAGTTCACTTTGTTTCCAATATTTTTAAAATTTTGTTTAATAATCATGTAGATACCATTGTTTTCATTCTCGTTATTGTAGGATAAAGTATAGGTTTACACTTTATTTGTGGGCTGCATTAAGGAATCACATGAATTTCCTGCCAAGTGTATGCTAACATGCAACTGCCTATACAGCTGCTTATGTTTGTCATTAAAGGGATGTTCTGGGACTGATTAATGCTCATTCTTTCATCGGGGTACGAGCAAAAATAGAAGAGAAACCTCATACTTACCTCCTGTACACTCCCGTTCACTCCCGAGTGCCAGTACGTTCAGCCTGGAATGAAGCCGTGAAGATCACTGTTCTAGCCAATTACAGGCCAGGGAGATCATGTGCAGGTGATGTTGTAACCTGTGATTGGACGATGGACATTAACACCTTACTTACTGGTTGAATGCACCATCCTGGAGGTAAGTATGAGGTTTCTCTTACATTTTTACTCATACACCGATGAAAGAAAACGCCTTGATAAGTTCCGGAACACCCTTTTAAAGGGAACCTGTCACATAGATTATGCCCCCTTGCTGAGGGCAGAACAAGCTAGTGTCAGACCTGCTGTTTCCAGCGCTGTGTCACTTATTCTGTAAGATGCTGTCGTTTTCTTGTATTTAATGCTCAAATCTGCAGTTTTCAGCCAGAAGAGTCATTCGAAGAGTCCGTTTTTTTTTTCAAACCCCGCCCATCTGAGGCTAGCCCCGCCCACCTCAACTGACAAACCTATTACTTTGAATAGGTAGAAACATGTGAATAACTGTCAGGTGGGCGGGGCTAACCTTTGGTGGGTCGGGGCTAACACCTACTCATGAATAAGATTTGAGGGGTAAATTCTTTAACCCCTTAAGGACCAGGCGTTTTTTTTTGGTGACACATTCGTTTTTACCTCCTCGCCTTCTGAAAGCCATAATTTTTTTATTTTTCCACCTACATAGACCCAATAGGGCTTTTATTTTGCGGGACAAGATGTACTTTCTAATGCTGTTATTCACTATACTATAGAATATACTGGGAAACCGCAAAAAAATTCCAAGTGGGACAAATTGTGAAAAAAAAATGTATTTTCGCCATGTTTGCGGGGGTTTTGCTTTTACGGCGTTCAATCTTCGGTAAATATAATGTGTTATCTGTATTCTACAGGTTGTTATGCATCCGGCAATACCAAACATGTAGGGTTTCCGTTATGTTTTGGTACCGTAAAAAAATTCCAAAATTTTCTATTTTTTAAATTTGCGCCACGCCGCCATTTTGTGCGACCAATAAATTTTTTGTACTAACACCTACGGACGTCAGAGAGGGGGCATTTTTTGCGGGCTGAAGTGTACTTTTTATCACTAGCAGCTTGGAATGCATGCAACTTTTTTGATCATTTTTATTCCATTTTTTGAGTGACTTAAAATGACCAAAAAACGCAATTTTGGCGTTTGGAATTTTTTTTCTTCTACGGTGTTCAGCGTACGGGATAAATGATGTTATATTTTTATAGATCGGACTTTTTCGGACGCGGCGATACCAAATATGTGTAACTTCTTTATTATTTTAATGATTTTATTTGTAAAATGGGGAAAGGGGGGTGATTTGAACTTTTAATACTTTTTTTTTTTTGTACTTTAAAACTTTTTTTTTTTTTTTTTTACTGTAACATTGAGGCCACCTGTGGTACTTGACCACTAGGTGGCGGGATTGTTAATACAACCTAATGCATTGCATAGGCAATGCATTAGGGTGTACAAAGATGGCGGTTTCCCCACTTCCTGTCTGCGGATGGAAGTGGGGCAAACCGGCTAGGGTAAGTGACGGGAGCCTTCACAAGGCTCCCCACCACAATGCCCGGTGATCGGATCGGCTGCCGATCACCGCACCGATCGGTGCGCGGCACCGATCGGCGTTAATTCAGACGCCGCGGCCATCTTTGCCGCGGCGCCTGATGGGTAAAACAGCGCCAGCGGGCGGAGCCACCCACGGGCACGGTTACTGCCGGGTGTTAGCGGCGATTTGCCGCTAACACCCGCCGGCTGTGCGGGGGGGGTCGCGGAGCGATCCCCCTGCAAAGCCCCTTAGCGGCCCTGGGACGTACTGATACGCCCAAGGTCGTTAAGGGGTTAAAACTGCTGCATCTTACAGAATAAGGGACACAGCGCTGGGAACAGCAGATCTCACACTAGCTTGTGCTGCCCTCAGCAAGGGGGGCACAACCTATGTGACAGGTTCCCTTTAAGTCTCGTAAAAAAAAGTATACCATGTAACATATGTTCTCCTTTTTTTCATATCTTTGCAATGAAAAGTATACTCAGCTACTAATTTCAATGGACACTCCTTTGGTTTAGGCACTCTTCACGCTGGAGGTTCAGCAACTCCTGCAATAGAGATTCTGAAATGAACCTCTGATGCAGATGTGAACCAGGTCTTAGGTCTTATTATTAAAAGTCTATAGGCACATTAGACAATACCTCAGTAGATTTGAAGGTGTATGCACAAAACACTTAAAAGGGTTTTGCCACAAAGTTAAATTGACACGGGAAGCTTACAAATTAAAAATAAACATTTTCACCATCATTATTAAAATTGCTGTACTATTTTTTTTTAGCTGCTATCTTAGTGATCCATAGTGTACAGTTGTCTCCAGGGAATACGACCGGTGACAAGAGCTCCTCAGTCTTGCTGCACATGCTCAGACATCACCTCTCTTCTCAGGAAGCTACTGTCATTCTTTTCCCTGCCTAGTAATAACACACACTCTCTCACTACTGAGTGAGTGTTCAACCTCAGGTGCTGTCATTCTACTCCTGTCCTCTGTACTCATTAGTAATTAGTCAAACAGTGCAAATAAATCAACAGGAATTTGAACCTAAAACCCCCCTATGTTGGAAGACAAAAGTGCTAACCACTCAGCTATATTGTAGCTACTCACAGCTCTTTACATAAACAGACCTTTGTTTGACTAGAGGAAGCACACTGTGGGGAAGGACATGGTGATGTCAAGTTTGCTGGGTAACATGATATGCAGTAAAAACAAATTATACATACCCCTTTTGAGCAAGCTGAAAGCTGAAGCGGGACAAAACAGGCATGAAATGCCTTCATGGCAAAACTTCTTTAATCCAAATGTGTGGTAAAACTAGCCTTACCGGATTGAGGTCTCATACTGTGGGATTGTTACTTAAATTTATATGGGAAATATTGTCACAAGTTACTTATTGCTGCTATTGTATATATTGTTACTTTTGACTTAATATAAATGTAACCATAATGTGAAATCATTTTGTTTGTTCATTGAGATTGTGAATTTTACATAAAAGTTGTAGTATGAGCTATTGGTCATATGTAATGCACCTGAGGTGATGGTATTTGGATCTATATGAAACATACAATTAATAAATGCTGAAAAAAATGTCTCGTCCTTTGGCCACTGTGTTTTTTAGAGGCACCCTGATAAGAGAATTTCACTGGATATTTTTCAACAGTGTAGTTTTTTCATGAAGGTTCAAATGCAACAGAGAATAGGCAATTTTTACAAACCATATACCACTACCACTTCATGGCTAAGTCGTTGTTACTCCTAGGCAACTCCACTTCACAATAGTATTGTCAGGGCTAAGCTGTGCTCAGACTGCAGACAGGCTGCAACAGCTGATGTGCGCTCCCTCCCTGATACACTTGCTGACAGCTCTGTGAGTGACAGACGCCCAGCCACTCCTGACAGGGGGCAAGTGCACCAGCCAATGGGACGACCCGCAGGCCGCTCCAATCAGCTGCAGGGGCGGTATCCAGGAATCCCATTTAAACTCCCTGAAAGATGACTGCTGCGCCTGTGATATTCCTGGCTACCTTGTTTCTTGTTCTTTGTTTGTGTTTTTTGCTAACCAGTATACCTGACCTCGACTTGTTCTCCTGACTCCGGCTTGTCTCCTGATTTTGTGCTTTGCTTCCGTTTGGCTTTTGACCTCGGCTTGTTTACGTTTATTCCTCTGGTTCTGATTTGTGGCTTTGGCGTTCCTATTTGATATTGACCTGGACTGTTTGACTATTCTTGCTTCTCATGGCCCCAGCACTTTAGCAGCGCAGGGACTGTCGCCCAGTTGCCGTCTGCCGCCTAGGGCAGCACGTCAAGTAGGCAGGGACAGTGGGCTGGGTTCCAGTTAGGGCTCACTGCACCTCCCTTGACGTGACAAGTATTACTTACAGTTAAAGGGTTGTCCCACCATGCTGTTTCACAGAGCCACAGCCAGCTTCAGACTCACACTTCCTGGTCAGTATGCAAGTGGTTCTGCAGCAGTGACTGGCATATCAGCTTTGCTATTCCTAGCTATTCCTGTTACAGTGACATTAGTGCAGGAGCTTTATAATTTGAAGTGCACAGTGCTACTGACTGCTAAAAAATAAAACTTGTCATTAACTTAGGTAAAGAAATTCCTGTGCTAGAGACTTATCTCTACACTGTGACTCGCCCTGATCAGAAGGCAGCGTGGAGCAATCAGGTAAAAGAAAGAGCAGGGTGAGGTGGTCAGTAATCAGGATAAATTAGTGTACACCAGCAGTAGGTAAAATCTTCTTTATATTCTGAACAAAGCAAAATAAAAACAGCAAGGTATTTGGTAAAAGTCTTTATTTACCTTGCCCTACATGTTAAAAGCTAATCATTGTGGTGAGAAAACCCCTTTAACCGGATCAGATCACTGTATTATAAGCAAGGCTCATACTCCTGCTAATATGTTCCTGTGGAGATAGAATGGCTCTGTACTCGATTTTATTAACCTGTTTCCAATAGTTGCAGCAGGAACACCTGAACTTTATAATCATGAGTGGTGTCCAAATACTTTTGGCCAAATAGTGTCACTTATTATATCAGCTAGATGTGATCAAAATTAATATTCAGGCTTTGGAGTCAAGCAAGATTTTATTTGTTCATTGATTGCAACCAATGATCTTAAAGGGGTTGTCTCACTACATTGAATTGTCCTGTTTTCTTGGTTTCATTTTGAATTCAGGGGTGTGTTTACTGGCTTCCACTAGGCTGCAGTAGAAGCCAGGTCTGTAGCTATAGCAACCAGCACTGGCAGCCTATCAGGAGAGATCAAACAGATCTGTAGCTATAGTGACCTGAGGAGCTGATGCAGTCCATAGAAGAGGGGGTATCTAGGAATAGGTAGGAAACTGCTAATGGACATATATTGCAAAGTGACTTGATTTTGTAACATAAAAAGCAATCCTTGTAGTGAGACAACCCCTTGAACAGTTCTACTGTCCTGGTACAATCTACCCAAAACAGGAAAACCTCTTGAATTGTGGTCCACAAGACTAAGGGTGACATGTAAGAACTAGGGTGTGTCAGTTATCTAGCGTCAAAAAGCTGTAGTAGCCCTGTTCTATTGATGTATGAACAGGCGCATTCCAATCTTTGCCGTGTTATGCGCTACTGCAATACTTTTTAATGCGCCAAAGATTTGGGGCGTTCTGGGGGGTGTCGCACCACATTTTAATAAAATGGGGGCAATATAACTTACTGGGGGACCCTATTACATATACTCGGAGAAATATAACTTACCTATACTCGGAGACATATAACTATACACATCTATGATTGTTTGATACCAAATCTAAGTGCAAAACAGTTAGAAGAGCCAGACCAAGTTAAAGGTGATCTGCCTGAGCCAGACTTGTCGTATTGGCTTTACACTGCGCCTGTATGTATGACCTGCAGAAGAACAGCTTCATACATTCTAGCGCATTCTACACTGCCTTAGGCTATGTTCACACGGCTTATTTCGGGGCGTATTTACAGACGTATTTACGACCGCAAATACGTTCCGAAATACGTTTCAAATAATGAACAATTAGATTAGCATTGATTCCAATGTAAAATACGCCTCGTCGTTCACACGAGGCGTATTTTCGCAAGGTATTTGCAGGCGTAAATACATCCGTAAATACGATCGTAAAATTTAGTCCCCTGTCACTTAGCCCGTGTTCACACAGCTTATTCAAGCCGTAATTGCGAGCCGGATTTCACTCGCAATTACGGCTTGAATAAGGGGCGGGGCTGGGGCGGGGCCCGCCGGGCCCATAGACTTGCATTATCCACGGCGCGTATTGCGCCTGGATAATGTGCATGTCAGTTTCTCCCTGCCCGGCGGCTTCGCCGAGCGGGCAGGAGCGACGGAATCCACTGTTCTCTATGAGAACGGTGGATTACCGTAATTACTGCGACGGATTGGTGCCGTACTGCAGCGCAAATTCGGCGCGCAGTACGGCGCCAATCCGCGCCGAAATAAGCCGTGTGAACGGCCCCTTATTGAGGCGTATTTCGCAACGTAAATCCCCATAGTAAAGAATGGGGATTGTATTTACGACGCGAAATATGCGCCATATTTTGTGACATGTATTTTAAACGTATTTCGGGACGTATTTGCGGACGTAAATACGTCCGTAAACACGCCCCGAAATAAGCCGTGTGAACATAGCCTTAAAGCTATTTAGAACTGGCCTGTCAGCGCCAACGTTCAGACATGTCACCCTAAATGGCTTCAATCAGCTTTAGAGACTGACTGACATTACTGTATCACGCAATAATAACAATACAACTATCTTGAACTATCTTGTTTTAAACAAAAGTAGCGAAAATCTGCCCATCTTGCAGAATCCAAACAAAATTCTGTTGGAAGCTTTGTACAATTGTCTGTACCTGTGGGCAATGAGCATTTCATGATAAACATCAGTATCAGAAAAGAGAGCAATAGCAATAAATCCTGTTTTTCAAGAATCTGCCGATAGTGCTACTTATACCTATGTTTTGTATCATATTTTCACAAGACATGGTAAAGTTTACAAGTAGTGCTCCTTCCTCAGATCTAGAAATCTGTTTGGTTTTTTTAAAACATATTTTTATCATTTTCAAATATATATATTGGTGTGCAGAAAAGCAATTACATTTAAAAGAATGTACTAATACAATAATTGGTTACACATTAATCACAACCTTGTTTCATCAATTATGTACTAGAAATCTGTTTAAGTGCTTAGTCTAATAGGCCATAAGCATTATGTACATGTAAACAACCCTGAACAAGAATAATTAATGCCGCCTACATGTAGGCTGTGTTCACATCTTACATGAAAGGTTCTGTTCAGAACCTCCATCACAGATCCCATCACATTTGGCAGCAGAAATAGCACTACATGCATGTACTTATTTTTCTATATAAACTATGGTATAGACACTTTGGCAAGACCTCATGGACCCCCTTAAAAGTCAAGAGGATCCATTGGGTACTACTAGTGTTTATCATCCAATATACAAGGAAGCCACAAAACAGGTGTTAACAGAGCCTTAGAGCTAGTTTAAATCATACTTGCCAACTCTCCTGGAACATCCAGGAGATGTCTGGAAAGAGGGGTGTCATCCTGGGTTTCCAAAATAGTTGGCTCAGAAGTTGTGCTTGCACCATCTGCAAAAAGAGCTGGCTATAATGTTCAGACAGGCTCCTGCTGAAGTGCCCTGGATCAGAGGTAGCACTGGTACAGCCATTTATCTCTCTAGATGTTGGCTGTCGGGAAAGGTATCTATTTCTATGTACATTTTAGAGGGGGGGGGGTTGTTGAAAGAGTTAAGGGTTTTCCCTCTGTCTAACCATCGGTCCCTCACTACCACCAATGTGATTGTTGGGTGTTGATAGTTTCCATGACAGCTGAAGGCCAAGTTCTCTCTTTCTACCATGTACAAAACCTATTAGGCCCTGCCTGGAGGCACAGTCTAATAGACTGCCTGTCACAGGCATAATACATTGTGATACAGTACTATATTACTATGTATTATTAAAGTGATTAAGTGATCGCATAGTCTAGTCCAGGGGTCGGCAATTAATTGTCCCATTGGGCCACATGAGAAATTGGAATGGTTTTAGAGGGCTAGACTAATATATTTAACTCAGTTGTACCCAATACCTATATACTATAAACCCCGGAGTCGATTGCTCAGCTATTATCAATTGACTCTTAGCGACTTCATAAGTTATATGTCCCCATTATAGGTGATAGCATATATCTAACAAATATCAGTGGCACACTAAAGACTAAATAAAACCTCAAGGTATATCGGAATATTGAAAATGCATTACTGCTAAGGAAAATATGAATTTAGTCTTTAGTGTGCCACTGATATTTGTTAGATATATGCTATTGCCTTTTTAGTGTGCACCTATGCTTACGTTTTTCAGAATATATTTTAGATGTGCACAGCTTCAGTATGTTTTGTAGTTCATTTGAGATTGGTAATCTCATTGGCTTGCTGCACACAGCTGCCTCTTTTTAACCAGTGCAGGATGACCCAGTTGCTAGTTCCTACCATTCCCTGAAATTGCAGTCTGGATTGACGCCTAGTGAGGAAGCATATTTAGTGTAGGGACTCACCTGCTCTGGGATCCCCTTGACGTTTTGGGAGGTGGCTTAATACAATCTTTGATCAATACTGTAAACTAAGAGTCCCAGGTTTTCATATTTTCCTTAGCAGTAATGCATTTTCAATATTCCGATATACCTTGAGGGTTTTATTTAGTCTTTAGTGTGCCACTGATATTTGTTAGATATATGCTATTGCCTTTTTAGTGTGCACCTATGCTTACGTTTTTCAGAATATATTTTAGATGTCCCCATTATAGGTGATAGAGTGCCCCAGTAAGTTATGTGTCTCCAGGTATAGGTAATAGGGTCCCCCAGTAAGTTACATTGCCCCCAGTATAGGTAATAGGGTTCCCCAGTAAGATAGATGTCCCCCAGTAGGTAGGTATATAGGTTATATGCCCCCAGTATGTATATAGGCAAGTTATAGGTCCCCAATGGGTATATAGGCAGGTTATAGGTCCCACAGTAGGTATATAGGTAGGTTATAGGTCCTCCAGTGGGTATATAGGTAGATTGTAGGTCCCCCAGTAAGTATATAGACAGGTTATAGGCCCCCTAATAGGTATACAGGCAGGTTATAGTTCCCCCAGTTGGTATATAGGCAGGTTATAGGTCCCACAGCAGGTATATAGGGGCATGACGTCATCAGGCCACGCAGGCAGCATGATGACACTCTCACTCCACCTGTGCTGTGTACTCTGGTGAGCCACAATCCTGCTTGCAGCTCACCCGAGTACTCTGCGGGGTGGAGAGCCTTCGCTCTCTGCAACTGTATGTGTGTCCAGAGGACGCACATACAGTTAGCTCCCAGCACCGCCATCGCCGATCACAAAGGTCCCAAGCCGATAGTTTAGCGACTGGTATCGACTTGGGACCTTAACAGTCGGCGGATGGCATTGGCACTGGGACTACTGAGTTGCATGTAACGTCGGTCAGAGCTAGTTAGAGGGCCGGATATGGCGCACGGGCTGTACAATGTTCAGGTCTGGTCTAGTCCCATAGTGGAACAAAAAAAAAGCAAAACCACAGTTAAAAAAAATTCTTGAACATATAATAATTTAATAAATAAAAACCATACAGAAATCCCATTTCTCCAATATAAGCCCTTTATTGTTTAAAAAAAAAGTACACAATAGTTTTTGCCATGTTCGTAATGATCCATTCTATAAGATTATCATACATAGACAAACATAGACAAATCTTAAATAATTAGACACAGTAACACAGTTTTCTAATACATACATACATATTAAGCATATTAATACATTTGACACTAAGCATGGTGCCTATTATCCAATACATCTACTGCACATGCTCAGAAGAGACTCTTAAAGGGATTTTTCAAGACTTTTAAAAACCTCTCTACCACGTTTGACTGTGCAAAATTAGAAAATGAACCCAACATTTCCTCTCCTATCATAATTGTTTCAGTGCTGCTATAAATCCAGTGTCCTCCCATCCTCTTGGTCCATCACTGATGATAGCACGCTCATGGATCATATTATTCTGCAACCAATCTCTGGCCTCAGCAGCAGGGGTGTAACTTTGGTTCAAAAAAGTGGGGGGACCAATTTTCCCACTCATCCTCTATCCTTCACTCGCCTTCCCTTTCACTTCCTCTCCCTTCCCTTCTCTTGCCTCCTCTCCTTGCAGTGAATCGGCCCCGTCTAACCCAGCTAGGAGGTCCGGGCAGAGTCCTTATGGCAAACAATTTTGGTGCAATCTGTAAGGTTATGAGTGGCTCTCTAATTACTGAAGTTTACAGCCGGACTGGGACTAAAATGCAGCCTTGGCAATGAAATCGAACCAGCCCACCTATAATAATTCCCCCTCTAGATGGAAATAAAAAATGTTGTGCAATGCAGCACATATCGCCTAACCCCTCACATCCCCCTGCACTTCTCCATTAAATTTGTTATACACACAACAGACTGAGGAAAATAAAAGAACCCAATCTTATTGTGTCCCTAGGAATCACTTATGTCACATACTGTACCCCAAAATTTATTTTATTGCATACCATACACCAGAAATTACATCGCAGCACCGCAGAAATGAATTATATTACACATGGAAGCCACAGAAATTACATTACTAACTGCTCCTTAGAAATGACTTGCACATTGTACTCAAGAAATAATATAATTCACTGTACCCCAAAAATTTATTATATTACACACTGAACACTGAAATGAATTACATTACTCACTGTACCCCAGAGATTACTACATTCCACACTGTAGCCCAGAGATTACATTCCACACTGTACCCCAGAGATTACATTACACCATATCCCAGAGATTACATTACACAGGGCCATCTTTTCCATTGGGCATACTAGGCAGTTGCTCAGGGGAGGCACAAACACAGAGTCCCCAGGTGGTGAATACAGATACATATGCTCTGGATCCCTGAGTAGGAGCTGATTCTTTGGCTGTTTGTGTGTTTTTAGGACTTACAAACACTTAAACTCCAGTGGTTCCCTGCCCTGCCAGTTAGTCTTACAGACTGCCTACGTGTCCCAGCGTAGGTGGTGTGATGATATTGCTGTATTTGGAGGTGGTTAGTGGCACAGCTGAGTGTGATATCAAGTGTCTAGGCAGGGCCTACTGCATTACTAAGCCCAGGACCCATAGTGCTGTTAAGGCGGCTCTGACATTACGCACTGTACCCCAGAGATTACATTCCACACTGTACCCCAGATACTACATCACACCATACCCCAGAGATTACTACATTACACACCATACACCAGATATTACAATACTCACTGTACCCCAGAGTTTAGATTACACACCGTAACCCAGATATTATTGCATTATTCACCACACCCCAGAGATTACATTACACACTGTACAACAGAGATTATATTACACTATACCCCAAAGATTATTACATTACACACCGTACCCCAGAGACTACATTAGACAAGGTACCCCAGACATTGTGTGTATACATACATATATTGAACACAGACACACTGCACACTTAGGGTGGGTTCACATGATAGTTTTTCGGCACTAACAGTGTCATTTGCTTGTTGGAAATTCGACGCTTGCAAACGCATCATTCTGACGTGCAAACAACCCAGAAGCAGATTTCTCCCTCTTATCCATTAGTGCTGTTAGTGCGTAAAACGCCTCGAAGAATTATTTGTAGGCGCTGATAGTACGTGACAAAAAGACTAGCGTAAAATCAGTGTCATCTAAATAACGATACTAATTTTACGAAGGGTATAATGTAAATCAGCTTCCTGTGGGATTGGACGCCGGTTCTGAGGCAGATCCAGCACTGAATCCGCCCCAGAATCAGCATTCATATCTTCTGCATTGACATCCCTTAAGGTATGTTCACACGGCATATAGCGGGGCGTACTGTGTGCTCTTCTATATGCAGGGTGTTTTAGAAGTACGCGCTCGCCAGTCCACACTTCTAAAATGCTGCAGGACCGGCCACATTCACTTTAATTTTTCCCGGGGCGTAAGTGCAGGGAAGAAGTGATATGGCTAGACATATGGCTGTACATACAGTATATACAAATCTCACATATACAGTACATACCCTACTCACATGCACACACAACGCCTAGCACCCTTGTCCCCTCCTTACCTGTCTCCTGTAGTCTGGTGCAATTGACATTTGGCAAGAGCTTCTCTTCTTCTCTGATGAGAGCTGAGCATAGGGGAAGTGGTATACAATGGGAGGAAAAGATACAGCCCCAGATGCAGAGTGTGCTGGACTATGAGCAGCGTTCTGATTGGTGAAGCAGCCCCTGCTGACTCCTGCTCTACAAATCAGCGCTGCTCTCACTCTGCACTGACACTTGAGGCTGCTACCTACTCTGTCCCCGCAAGATGCACAGGAATATAGGAGGCAAAGGGTTAACTTCTTCCTCCTCTATGCCCTCTATGCTCTGCTATCCCCACTTACTGTATTCTCATGCTTTCATATAGATTATTTTTATTGAAGTGGCTAAAAAGTGGGAGGGACCGTCCCCACCCAGAAAAAAGTGGGGGGGACCAGTCCCTTCCGTACCCCGCTAAAGTTACACCTATGCTCAGAAGTCACATGCCTTCATGTAAAATGTACAGAATGTACAGAGGTCAGTGATAAGCTGCATGTGATCCATGAACGTGACATCATCTGTAAGGCCATGTTCACATGGCTTATTTTGATGTGGTTTTGGACGAGGTTTTCTGAGCGTTTCCTCGCCCAAAACCTCATTCAAAACGCTTCCAAAATGCCCCCGGTTCATTTCATTGATTTCTATGTAAAACCTTGTTGTAGTTCACACACGACGAGGTTTTTAAACACTTCTTTGGAAGCGCTGGAAAAGAAGTTTCATGTCAATTCTTGAAGTGTGTTTAAGGCGCGTTTTTCGGCGCGGTTTTTGCTGCTTTTTCCGTGCGGTTTTTGTTCTGGCTATTAATTTGTGTGGGTGAAAACCTCATCCGCCTCTAAACGCGTGTTTCAGGTGAGGTTTTGGGCGAGGTTTTGGGAGTGGAAACGCTCCGAACACCTTATCCAAACCCACGTCAAAATAAGCCGTGTGAACAGACCTTAAGGGTATGTTCACACGGCGTCTTGCATCCGTGTAAACATGCGCTTTTCAGATGCGTCTCGGGGGCCAACAGAATGGACCCAGAGACACATCTAACAATTAGCAGTGACTTTATCACTGCCGGCAATGAGGAACACGCAGCGGCGTTTACATGAGAGATCGCCGCTGCGTGTTTGCATCGCGCCTGTCGGGTCCGTCTTTCAAAAAATTGACATGCAATTGACATGCTAATTGTTAGATGCGTCAGTTCTGTCGGCCCCCGAGACGCATCTGAAAAGCGTATGTTCACATGGATGCAAGACGCCATGTGAACATACCCTAAGAAACCGGGGAGAACACTGGAAGTTAGGCAGCACTGAAATAGCGGTGATGGGAGAAGTATGGGTTATTTTTCTATTATAGCACTGTGAGATATGGTACGGAGGTTTATAAAAGTCTTGAAAAACCTCTTTAACAATCTCTACTAGCATCCCAAGTAGTCACTAATACAGTAAAAGTGCTACTATGTAATACAATTTTCACAAATGCAACCCCTTTCTAGAAACACTTTCCAGTTGTACTCTTTGTTTAAACCTTTGGGGGCCATTACTTCTAGAATATATATCCAATATGCTTCTCTCTGTGACATTTGTGATACCAAATGCAAACCTCTTCAATAATTAACCATATGAGGTCACAAACATTATGTTGGGCCTTATAAAAGTGTTGTGCAACTGTAGATTATCTGAATTTCCTTCTGTTTTTTATTTTTGTCCTCCGCCTGCATCTCTTTTCATCTTCTTTTTTGTCTTTTCCCTGCTTCTAGCATTCTTGTTCTAAACAACCTAATTTGTGACGGATGTTCATTCAATTAAATTTTTATGGCTCGTAATGTTTGGACAACATATATTTTGCCACAGAGACATTTGAGCATATAGATGACGTTGCTAGTATTGCAAGTAAAAAAGCCCTTAAAGAGAACCTGTCACATAGATTATGCCCCCCTTGCTGAGGACAGAACAAGCTAGTGTCAGACATGCTGTTTCCAGCGCTGTGTCCCTTATTCTGTTTTCGTGTATTTAATGCTGAAATCTGCAGTTTTCAGCCAGAAGTCTCATTCGAAGAGTCATTCAAAGAGTCAGTTTTTTGGTGGGCGGGGCTAACACCTGCTCATGAATACGATTTGAGGGGTAAATGCTTTAAAACTGCTGCATCTTACAGAATAAGGGACCCAGCGCTGGAAACAGCATGTCTGACACTAGCTTGTGCTGTCCTCAGCAAGGGGGGCATAATCTATGTGACAGGTTCCCTTTAAAGAGGTTGTCTCACCATGCTGTTTCAGAGACACAAGAAGTTCTACATTCACGCATCCTCTCTCTTCCTGGTTAGCTGTGGGTAGTTCTATAGCAGTGATTAGCATATTGGCTCAGTATTCACAGCTCTTCTAATTGCATTGACATGAGAGCAGGAGACATAATCTATGAGCTCTGAAGCTCTCTGCTTTAAAGCAAACAAGCAATTCAGTCTCTTTCGTTTGTTAGTAATAACACACAAAATGGGTATTTAATCACTTTTCTAAATATATGTGTTTACAAAAAGTGAAGCCTCTGAGAGCTACAGCTTTCTTTACAAGCCCTTAGTTACTTAAAACTTTGCGTTAGACACGACCAGGAGATCTGACAGGAGCTGATCTGGCTGTGCTTGCGTGTTTGCACTTCTTATCTGATGACAGGGAACATGAAAGGGCTGGGGAGAAAGTGCAGTGTATGAGTCTGTCTGCTGAGCAGATAACAGCTAAGGAACTCACTTTTTGGCAAAACCCCTTTAAGAAGGATGTTCCACATTATTAAACAGCCACAGGTTTCTAGCAATATGGGAATGAAAAAAGATACCACTGCTGCCGAAAAGAGTTAAATAGTGTAATGCCTTGGACAAGGTATCAAAACATTAGATATTTCACGAAAACTTAAGCGTGACCATCAATTTGTCAAAAAAATTGTGGCTGATTACAAACACAGATGGATTTGTGCAGATAAAGGCATAATGACGAAGATTTCTGCCAGACAACTTTATTGAATTAAAAGAGAGCTGTCCAAAAACCATTACAAAGCTGCAAACAGGTACTTGAAGCTGCTGCTGCCTCTGGAGTCACGCAATCCTTAAGGTATAGGATCCATCGGAGGCTTGTAGTTATCCATAAACATACTATTTGTCCACCTCTAACTAGTGCTCACAAACAGAAACTGCTGCAGTGGGCCCATGCATACATGAAGACTCATTTTGAAATAGTCCTGTCTACTGATGAGTGCAGTGCAACCCTGGATGGAACAGAGGGATGGAGTAGTGGATAGTTGGTGGATGGGCACCACATCCTATTAAGGCTGCGTTTTCAGGAAGGAGGTAGAGGAGTCATGTTTTGGGCCGGAATCATGGGGAGAGAGCTGGTAGACCCCTTTAGTGTCCCTGAAGGTGTGAAAATGACCTCTGCAAAGTATATAGAGTTTCTGACTGACCACTTTCTTCCATGGTACAAAAAGAAGAACTGTGCCTTCTGTAGCCAAATCATCTTCGTGCAAGACAGTTCATCATCTCCTTCTGTAAAGACGACCTCTGAGTCATTGGCTGCTATGGGCATAAAAGGAGGAAAACTCATGGTGTGTCCATCATCCTTCTCTGACCTCAACCCAACTAAGAACCTTTGGAGTACCCTCAAGCAAAGTATCTATGGGGATCGGAGGCAGTTCACATGAAAAGCAGCTCTGGGAGAGTATTCTGACACCCAGGAAAGAAATGCAAGCAGAAACTCTCAAAAAACTCACAAGTTCAATGAATACAAGAACTGTAAAGGTGATTTTAAAAAAGAGCTCCTATGTTAATATATAACTTGGCCTGTTTCAATGTCTTTAATTTAAATAGCTTTTCATTTCAGTTAATGTTACTATTAATACTGAAAATTCCAAAAATTACCATTTTCAGTTCTTTACAACCTATAAAATGTTTTGTAACTCTGTTGTATATAATAATTTGGAACAGAGCATTTTGAGTCTTTTCATTTTGAAAAAAAACTGTAATCAAGGTTTGTCCAATAAAACTTGATTATACTCTGACGGTTGACGATTTCAACATTAGTCATTTGCATCGACCAATTAGGTCCATCAGAAAAAAAATATAATTTGCATAATAATTTGGAATGCAGTGTAATATCCCTAATCAACAAGTTTGCAACCATCTTATTCATGTACATGTTATATTTTTCATTAATAGTGCATATTTTCCTTGCTCTAACAAATTGGTCCATAGGTATCCCTTTAAAGACCTGTGGGGAATGATGACTGTCTCTCCTCAACAAATTATTCAGTGGATTTTGAAAAGAGAGTGGTACTTCCCATTCTCTCTTTTGATTTGAACATCAAGAAAACTTGATTCACCTTATTTGTAGTAACTGAAAATTGTACCCAATGATCAATGTCACTAAGATATGTCTCCAAAACTGACTGTTCACTCCACAAAACCAATATGTTGTTCAAAAGCGGCTGTGGGAGAAATCAGTGGACTTGCATAACTTGGTGTGGAATGCGACCCCATCGAAGTCCCCTGTACATGCAAAGAAAATTCTGAACCAACTCTTAAGTAAACTTTATATCAAGTAGGGTTGAAAGGAATTAAATTGTAAGAATTATATGAAGTAGGGTTAATAGGAAGGAAAATACATTATTTCTAGAAAGGAAAAAGGAAGGTTACTATTTATTGATCGCATGCACTACCTTTTCCAGTCTGGAAAAAGGTTTTTTTTGTGTGTACGATTTTACTGCCATCTGTAGCAATGTTTGGATCAGGCCGAACTGCCCTTACCTGAATCCAAAAAACAATGTTATTAATGAGAATATAGCTTCATACATGTAACATGATTTAAGTTTTAAAATGACTAAGGTTTGCTCCCTCTCTTTAAATAAAGATGCTTTTCTCTTTTCTGAACATCAGCATAAACAAAAGTATGAACCTTCATATTTCCTTAGAGAAACATGGATCATTCTTTATATGGATCATTTCCAACTATATCATATGGGCAAATGATAACTTATCATTATTGTCATTTATAGAAACAAATATATCAATTATTTGTTATTTTCCATTTCTACTCATATTCATGTATTGATTTGCAGGTTTGAAAGGGTTAAGTATAGTATTTAACCACTGCTTGACATCCTCTACATGTGGTCTAGGGGCAGCAAACGTTATGTGAATCATTGAGTGAACTTGCAAGTAAAACAGAATAGCATATTATATTATAGTAGCATTTATGGAGAGTATGACTAAGCACAGACAATAATCCGTAAACAAGCAAAGGCTAGAGGAAATGTTAACCTATTAAGACTGGGTAACTCAGAAGCAGTTTCTGTAAAAGACGAGATGTGATAGTTCAACAACAAGTCCAAAAGCTTCTACTCTTCATCTTCCACTAAGTTCTTTGTTTCTTTGACTAAAAAGTTGTTCACTTTTAGAAATAAGTTTGCGTCTAAACAAAAAGAAACAGCAGAGTGAGAAAAGCAATACTGCAACACAATGCCAGAATTTGCTGATTGTATAAGGATTAGCAGCACTACATAAATGCTGCTTATCTCTTTCTGAATAAGAATCCTGTTGCCTTCCTTCTCCTGCGCCAACCACTGACTGAACAACATGAATCAGTCGCTCTATAGTTAGAAAGAGGTTCTTCAGCAGCTGTAGATCTGCACATTACATGTCTGTAGCCAGTAGGAACAGATTGTTTGCCACCTTTTTTCAACCCAATATCTATCACAGAAATTGTATGTCCCACAGAACTGCCTATAAGCAACTATTTACATAGGTGAATCCCATCCTGTTACAAGTGCACATGCACCAAATGGAGTATAGACATTTTAGTCAGATACTTTGTCAAATGTCTTCGTATTGCAGCAATATAAAACCGTATAACAAAGTTTCAACAATGTGGTTGTTTCCTTGAACGAGGTAGATACACATTTTAAGGTCAAGATGAGTCCTTGCTATGAGTTCATACCACACCACAGCACATCTGCAGGTGTGTCTACACTCTATCCATATGAACTCTTAGCATGGACTCATCTTGACCTTAAAATATATATCTACATCGGGACCACGGGTTTAAAACTTTGTTATACAGTTTTGAATTGCTGCAATATGAAGATATTAAAAAGCATTTGAAGAAATATTACAAAGCATCTGACTAAAAATGGCTATACTCTATTTGGTGCACGTGCAGAGAAAGGGGATCTCTGTCAGCTGCTGCATTTCTGGTAGATTAATATGTGGTTATTTTGTTCATTTTGCAAAAAATTACATCCTGTTAGCCATGACATTCTTTAATGACTCATATTCTCAAAATTTACAGTAGACAGTACAGTTCAAATATTTAGGATACAAGTTTCATAGTTTTTTCATAGTTATCATTAGAACAAAAGTTCCCATCCATGCATATATTATTTTACATCTATAATAATGCTTCCTCAAGAGCCACATCTGCTTCTGACTAATATGGGTCATTTAAATGACGGTATGGAGTTTACCTTCTCATAATGAGTTTATGGGCACCAGCTGGAAGAACTGTGTTGTGAGGGCTTTAACCAACAGTTGTGCATGTAGGGGACATAAGGCAGCTGTCAGCATTTACAGAAACTTGCTAAATTATGCATTGTAAGAGGACTGATACAAGGGTCTTCCCCCTACCAATAATAATGAGGAAACGCTTCTTTACAACCTATAAAATATTTCGTAACTCTATTGTGCATAATAATTTGGAGCAGTGCACTTTGAGTCTTTTCATTTTGAAAAAAAAATTTAATCATTGTAAGGTTTGTCTAATAAAACTTCCAAAGAAGCGTGTTTCAGGCGAGGTTTTGCTGCTGTTTTGGGCACTGAAAAATCGATGTCCAAACAATGTCCAAATAACCCGTGTGAACATACCCATGCTTTTACAGTTGGTGATTTCAACATTATTCTGTCATTTACATCGACCAATTAGGTCGATAAAGATCCATGGACTGACTTCTCCATGGATTCTATGACTGATCTTCCTACCTCAGAGGGCAAATCTTTAATTTGGGTGGCAGTGGATCGCTTCAGTAAAATGTGCCATTTAGTTCCATTAAGGGGTTACCATTGTCCAAAAAACTTGCTGAACTTTGTATTAAACATAATGCTAAACTGCATGGATTACCTGAGAATATTGTTTCTGACAGAGGTTCTGGGCTCAGAGGCTGTGCAAGGCTCTGGGTATCACCCTGTCCTTCTCCTCTGCCTTTCACCCTGAGACTAGTGGGCCGACGAAGAGTGTAAATCAAATGTTAATGCAAAAATTCCATTGTTAAGTCTCTGATCAACAGGCAGATTGGGTAAAATACTTACCATTAACAGAATTTGCTATTGACAATCAGGATAGTGGCTTGTCTAATATCTCACCATTTTACTGCAATTATGGTTTTCATCCGAGGCATGCGTCATTCTCCAGTGCTACTTCTGATCACAGCGGGGTGAATGTTATCATTAAAGATCTGTGCACAGTCTGGGCCCAAGTTCAGAAGAACTTGGATAATGCCCAGAACATCCAAAAGAGGAATTGTGATAGACGGTGTCGTTGTTCTAGAGGGTTTGCTGTTTGATATAAAGTATGGCTGTCCACCCGAAATCTTTGTTTAAAAGTTCCCTCTGGTAAACTTGCTCCACGATTTGTGGGTCCGTATGTGGTTCAAGAAGTGGTTAATCCAGTGGCATATTGTCTAAAGTTACCGTGTGTCACACGAGGCAATAGGAGGGCCCAGAGACTGCTCCAGTCAGCTACAGGGGTGGTGTCCAGACACTTTATTTAAACCTGCTGATATCTCCAGACTTTGCCTTTTGAAATTTCCTGGCTGCGTAAACTTACCTGTATTTTGCTAGTTTGCTTCTCCCATTTTCCTGACCTCGCCTAGTTTCCTGACTTTGGCTTACTCCTGATTTGGTACCTTGCTCCCGGCAGTGTTCTGAACCTTCAGCGCATTTTCCATTTACTGTCTCTGATTTGTGACCTGACATACCTGTTCTGTTACTGACCCGGACTGATCGACTATTCTTCCACCTGATGGCCCCTGCACTTAGTAGCGTATGGACCGCCGCCCAGTTGGGGTCTGCCATCTAGGGCAAGACGTTGAGTAGGCATTAACAGTGGCTGGGTTCCAGTTAGGGCTTACTGTACCTCCCTTGACATGACATATATGACATCAAAATACCCATCCTCCCAATTTCAGAATAGTGCTTTTCTGATTATGACTGGAAAGTAGTTATAGGTAACATTAATCAAAACAAAATTACCTTAAGTCGGCATTCTCATTCATCATTGACTGAATTCTATGCCTGTATTTTGACTCCACTTTGCTGACACTTTGCTCAAAGTTTTTCTCCAAATTGTCAATTTGACTTTTCTTAGAAATAAAGAATAAGACATGAATCACATATGTTAGCAACTTAATTTTACCTAACCAACAGATATTGTATTTATCTCATGAGAGCATGGGGGGATTTGTTAATTCCTTAAATTATAGCAGAAATATGGATCCCAGGAATAAACTAGGTAAACGTTTGGGAATGTTTTTCCATGCCACCTGTTTTAAACATTTAAATCTCAGTACAATGGTCCCCCGGGATATGATAGCCTCAAGTTGCAATGGATTCAACTTTCATTGGCCATCGTAAGTTGAATACAGCTGCAACATATGATGCCTGTTGGCACCAGAAGCTGCCAAAGACATTGTATGAGGCCATACCGCAATCAATCAGCGTACACATTTTAGTAGACATGTTTAAGGCCCTGACATCAGTGCTGCAGGTGCATGCTGATTGGCTGGAATAGCCAGTCAATCAGCAGGCACATGCAGTAATGATAGACAGGGCTAGCCCCCAGAGGGTGTCAGTGCCTTATCATGCAAGTGATTGGCTGGATATTCCAGCCAATCAGCATGCATGTCTCATCAGGCATTCCATTGTTCTAGAAAGAGATTAATTAGCTTCAGTTTGTTCCATTTAACTGTGAAAAGTAAATATAAGTAAGTAATTGCTTTATCTGTAAAGTTTATCTGCTTATTTTACTTCAATTATTTATTTATTTTATACCGGGTTGGCATTTTGTAGGTTCTGGAACCCATTACCAATTTTCCATAGACATGGTTTCAACATACAATGGTTTTAACATATAATGGTCATCCTGGAACCAACTAATATTGTATGTTGAGGGACTACTATATTTGCTATTATTAAAGGGATCACTCTCTCTTAAGTCTTTTGTGATCACAATGGAAGTGACCTTGCAACCACCCAAAATGGTAAATCCTTCGCGATGGTCATTTATCTTATTTTACATAGGCAAGATGCTGCATAACACTACATTGTCCTGGCCTCAAAGGGTTTTTTCACATATGACATTTATATCCTATCTATAGAATAGGTAATAAATGTCTGATCTCTAGGGACCCTTCTCCTGGGAATCCTACTGATCACTAGAATTTCGATCCTGAGCCCTATAAATGGAGCTGGAGTCAAACATGACTGCTACCACTCCACTGAACATCTATAGGACTGATGGAATACAGAGTTTAGCTGTTTATATAGCCCCAGATAACATGCTTAAATGCTACTGCATTCAGTCTCCTCCGGGTTCTAATCAACCCTATTCTAGTGATATGTTGGGTTGGGGTCCCAGTACCATTCCCCAATGATATAACACAATTATAACCTATCCTGTGGGTAAGAGACTAAAACTATGTGTGGGGACAACCCTCTAGTATTTATAAGCAATCACTAGGTTACATTAGTAAGAGTTGAATCCCATATGCATGCTGATGTTTGATTGATTACATTAAAGGGGTATTCCCATCTCATTGATTAGCTTTAAATATGTAGGTAAAGGTAAACAAAGATAATTACCAAATACATTGCTGTTCTGATTCTGCTTCATTTCAGAGATAGAGCAATTCTTATCTCCTTTACACCAGTTTCCCTAGTTACCGACCACATTGATTTTTAACACCTAATCCTTATGTTCTGCTTAGAGATAAGCTACCAATAGAGTTGTTAGACAAAGGCTTTCTCTGTTCTCATTAAAACACATTCACACTCCAACAATGCTTGTGTCTTTTGTCCAAAAATAAATACAAAAGTAGAAACAGGCATAGATATAACTGCCATGATAAAAAAAGAAGCTTGTGAGATCCTGGCTATGACCCCTTAGCTGCATGCCTAAACTATTTTACAGTCTTTGAAGCTGCTTAAACCACTGAGACTTTTACTTTAACCCTTGGTTCACTTGGCATTTTGATGCATAAAATTCTTCACAGAACAAAAAACAAGTCTTCCATTAAAGCCGCGTTTACACAGCACAGGACAAATACCGGTCGGGAAATCCCGACCGGTATTTGCTCTGTTTCTAGCATGCAGGGGGACGGCTTTTCACCGTGGTTTGCAGTTTCAAGTCCTCCCCCTTTGCACTGACATGTTCATGTTCCGCCCGAAAACCGGTCGGAAGAACGAACATGTTCAATGTTCAAAAACCGTTCGGCGGGGACCAATACATGGATTTTCCATTAAGGTCCGTGTTAAAGTTTGACAGTTGGTTTACAGACAGTATTCAAAACCGAAAACCGTCTGTAAAACCGACTAAAAAACCTGCCGTGGGGACATGCCCTAAGGCTTCCATTGGTTTCTATGAAACTAAGTATCATTTAGGTACATTTTATTATGTGTCATTTCACACACTCTGAAATTCTTGGTTAGTAAACACATGCTTTACATAAAATGATTTTACAATGGAGAGCCAGTGGGACTACAAAAACGCATCAAAATACACATGTACTACAATACTGACACTTTGGCAACAATTTGTCCATTTTCAGTAAGGGGTGTATTCACTTTTGTTGCCAGTGCTTTAGACATTGATGGCTGTGTGTTGAGTTACTTTGAGGGCACACTAAATGTACACAGTTATACAAGCTGTACACTGACTACTTCACATTGTTTCAAAGTGTTATATCTTCAGTGTAGTCCCACAAAAAGATAGTGTACTCACTTTTGTGAGATACTGTCTATCTATCTATCTATACACAGTTGAAACCAGAAGTTTACATACACTATTTAAAAGGACACGTATGCATGTTTTTCTCACTATCTGACATGAAATCAGAATAAACCTAACCCGTTTTAGATCAATTAGGAACCAAAATTATTTGTCAAATGCCAGAATAATGAGAGAGAGAGCATTTTAAGGCATTTTTATTACTTTTTGCAAAGTCAAAAATTTTAAATACACTAAAATTACTATGCTTTTAAACAATTTTGTACAGCCCATATGATAACATCATGTCTTTGAAAGCTTCTGATTGGCAACATCTGAGTTAATTAGAGACACAATTGTGAATATATTTTAATGCACACCAGAAACACACTGCTTCTGTATGTAACATCATGAGACAGTCTAAAGAAATCAGCCAATATATCAGGAAGTGAATTTTGGACTTGCACAAGTCTGGATCATTTTTGGGTGCAATTTCCAGATACTTGAAGGTGCCTCGTTCATCTGTACAAACAATTATATGTAAGTACAAACATGAAGGGAATATCCAGCCATCATACTGCTCAGGAAGGAGACGGGTTCTGTGTCTCAGAGATGAAAGTGATTTGGTCCGACATGTGCATATCAACTTAAGAACAAAAGCAAAAGACCTTGTGAAGATGCTGGCGGAAGCTCTTAAAATTGTGTCAATATGCACAGTGAAATGAATACTGTATTAACATGGGCTGAAAGGCCTCTCTGCCAGGAAGAAGCCAATACTCCAAAAGAAACATATAAAAGCCAGATAAATGTTTGCAAATGCACACAGGAATAAAGACCTACTTTTTTGGAGACATGTCCTGTAGTCTGACAAAACTAAAATTGAACTGTTTAGCCATAATGACCATCATTACATTTGGAGAAAAAAGGGAGAAGCTTGGAAGCTTAAGAACATCATCCCAACTGTGAAACAAGGAGGGGGCAGCATCATGTTGGGGGGTTGTTTTCCTGCAGGAGGGACTGGTGCACTTCATAAAAAAGATGGCATCATGTGGAAAGAAGATTATGTGGCATTACTGAAGCAACATCTCAAGACATTAGCCAGGAAGTTAAAGCTTGGGCAGAAGTGGGTCTTCCAAACGGACAATGACCCGAAGAATACTGCCAAACTGGTTACAAAGTGGCTTAAGGATAGCCAAGTCAATATTTTGGAGTGGCCATCACAAAGCCCTGATGTCAATCCTATTGAAAATTTATGGGCAAAGCTGAAAAGGCAGGTGCGAGCTAGGCGACCTCAAAACATGGCTCAGTTACACCAGTTCTGTCAGTAGGAATTGGACAAAATTCCTACCAACTATTGTGAGAAGCTTGTGGAAGGATATCCAAAACAATTGACCCAAGTTATACAGTTTAAGGGTAATGCTACCAAATACCAATGAAATGTATGTCAACTTTTGACTTTGCAGAAAGTAATAAAAATGTCTTTAAAAAATGATCTCTCTCATTATTCTGGCATTTGGCAAATATAAATCATTTTGGTAATCCTAATTGACCTAAAACGGGTAAAGTTTATTCTGATTTCATATCAGACGATGATATAGGCTCGGACTGGCTCAAAGGGGAAGAGGGGAAATCCCCGGTGGGCCCCTGAGCATGGCAGACCTAGAGTTGTTTTTTAACTGCATATACATCCTTGTAAGAGGCAGAAAAGCATAGAAATAGAGACAAAAAGCAAGAGGCAAAGTAGAGGAGACAAGCACAGTCATTTACAGCAGCAGTAAAGTGGACCACTCAAATAATCTCCACTGGTGGGCCCACAAACAGCTCAATTGGTGGCCCTCTAGAATCAACTCCACCTGTGGGCCGTAAGCGCTCTCTACCTCTCTCTCTCTCTCTTTGTATATGTGTGTGTGTATTGAAAGGTTGAACAGTTGGACATGTACATTCTAAGTTAAGAGATGGTCTCATTTAGGTTATTTAATAAAAAGTTCAAGAAATTTTACATTCATCCTGGAATTTCAACCAAACGCCAAATATCCCTAACTTTTTGTGAGTAGTGTATATTTACTGTGCGTAGAAAATATACATACATAGGCTGGGTTATGTTGCGCCATACTTAGGCTACATCGGGGGCGGGGCCTGACTGCTGAGGAGAGAAGACGCACATCGCCGGAGCTCCTGCAGCCTTACTGCAAAAACCACCCGGAGCCTATTTACACCCGACTATTCCTTCAGCTGAGGGGGTGAGAGGAGGAAGGAGACCGAGCGGTTCACTGAAGCTCCGGGAGAGCTGTACCGCACGGCGCAGCCACCAGAGTGATCATCCCTGAGGCCGGAATCCCCGCCAGGAGACGGACTGACTGGCGCAGTGTCTTCTGCGCTTCGGCGCCCGCATCGACCCCAGTATAACCAGCTGATGGGGCGGCGAGCCCGGGACTGGCGGCGGAGGCCGTGAGAGACGCTGGTGGCAGAGGACCCAGCGGCATACAGGTACCGGGCGTGCGTAGGAAGGGGAGGACCCCGGGTGCTGCGTGGATCTCCTGCTGACTCAAAACCCCGGTGTTGCCGGTTCTGGAGGAGCCATCTTCCCTTACTGGCTTGGGGACACGTGTGGGCGCCATCTTGCCCTGTGTGCGCGGGCTCTCTGCTATCCCGCCGGGCCCCCTCGGCTGCCTATCACTAGGAATTGCCTGAAAGGTAGTCAAAGTCAGTGAAGTGTATGGTACACAAAACAACCATCTGTGACTGCTTCCTGGACTTGCTGGCCAGTACTCCTCCTGCATTCTCGTTATCCTCACTGAAATTTGGGGAAGGCACACAGAAGCAACATTACACTGCTTTATAGCTAGAATACTTTCTGAACTGACCCTTGTCTCCCTCGTGTGGCGGCTGGTGGAAGGGCGGTGAAAGGTTACAGTGGGAATAGCTGTCCTTCATATTGAAATACATCCTCACGCAGCTCTTCTCTATCTTGGTGGTCAACCCCAGATGTTACAGACTGTGACCCCCAGAAACTCGTATGGTTACCAGCGAGACTTTCCTGATATACACTCACCGGCCACTTTATTAGGTACACCATGCTAGTAACGGGTTGGACCCCCTTTTGCCTTCAGAACTGCCTCAATTCTTCGTGGCATAGATTCAACAAGGTGTTGCAACGATGCTCAATTGGTACCAAGTGCCCAAAGAGTGCCAAGAAAATATTCCCCACACCATGACACCACCACCACCAGCCTGAACCGTTGATACAAGGCAGGATGGATCCATGCTTTCATGTTGTTGACGCCAAATTCTGACCCTACCATCCGAATGTCGCAGCAGAAATCGAGACTCATCAGACCAGGCAACGTTTTTCCAATCTTCTACTGTCCAATTTCGATGAGCTTGGGCAAATTGGAGCCTCAGTTTCCTGTTCTTAGCTGAAAGGAGTGGCACCCAGTGTGGTCTTCTGCTGCTGTAGCCCATCTGCCTCAAAGTTCACCGTACTGTGCGTTCAGAGATGCTCTTCTGCCTACCTTGGTTGTAACGGGTGGCTATTTGAGTCACTGTTGCCTTTCTATCAGCTCGAACCAGTCTGCCCATTCTCCTTTGACCTCTGGCATCAACAAGGCATTTCCGCCCACAGGACTGCCGCTCACTGGATGTTTTTTCTTTTTCGGACCATTCTCTGTAAACCCTAGAGAGATGGTTGTGCGTGAAAATCCCAGGAGATCAGCAGTTTCTGAAATACTCAGACCACCCTTCTGGCACCAACAACCATGCCACGTTCAAAGGCACTCAAATCACCTTCTTCCCCATACTGATGCTCGGTTTGAACTGCAGGAGATTGTCTTGACCATGTCTACATGCCTAAATGCACTGAGTTGCCGCCATGTGATTGGCTGATTAGAAATTAAGTGTTAACGAGCAGTTGGACAGGTGTACCTAATAAAGTGGCCGGTGAGTGTATGCTCTGCATGGACTGTCTAGACCGCATCGGTCTAATTAGTGAAAGATGACCCAGCTTTCCAGATGTTAATGTGTTAATCCAGCTGCGGTGCGGTTCGAGCAGTGCTGTTTTTAGTGGAGGGACTGCCTCATACTCTTCCCTACTTGTGCCAGGGGCCTGACCTTGCTACCATGCCTCCTAAGAAACAATTGGTGGCGGCGGAGAAACTGGCCGGTTTCCGCAGAACAGGGCCATCTGATACCAACAAGTCCTCTGCCTCCTCTCCAAGCACTCCTACTAGAGAACAACCAAATTCCTCGCAAGAAGTTCCTAGCTTAGATACCAAAAAAGTGCTGGAGGCCATCCACACCTGTCAGACCACGCTCTCCACACGCATCGATGAGATTAAATTAGATATTTCCCTGCTTCGGCAAGATGCGCAAGTACTACGTGAGAGGGTAACAGAAGTGGAGCAGAGGGTGAGCGACTTGGAAGACCGAGCAAATCCAGTGGACGCCAAAATTTCTGATGTTACAGCCCAAGTACTTAGCTTACGCCAGCAGGTTGATGACCAAGAGAATCGACTTAGGCGCTGCAACCTGAGATTCATTGGTTTACCTGAGGGGGCGGAGGGCTCTAGACCAGAAGCATTCCTCGAATCTCTTCTAATTGAAAAATTTGGCAGAGAGAGCTTTTCTGTCATGTTTGCGGTGGAGCGCGCCCACTGCATTATGCCAAAACCTCCTCCACCGGGGACTCCTCCGAGGACTTTTATTGCTAAGTTCTTGAACTACCGAGACCGCGACACCCTGTTGCGCCTTATGCGGGAGAAAGGCCCGATCCCGTATGAAAATGTCAAAATTCATGTATACCCGGACTTTTCACTGGAAAACCAACGGAAACGTGCTCTATTTACTTCAGCAAAAGCAAAGCTCCGTGAGCGGGGGCTGAAGTATGCTATGATTTATCCTGCCAGGCTTCGGGTACAGGTGGGAGAGAGAACCCACTTCTTCGAGAATCCAGTGGAAGCCCAAGATTGGCTGGACAAACACCCGGAGGTGAACTTACGCGGTCCTTAGTGGCCACTTAGAGACTCAAGTTTATCTTTCTTGACGCTGATTTGGGTATTTTTGCACTGGAATTTATGCAAACCCTTTATGCTCCATTTTATGATGCCTTTTCTCTTTCACCCATATGTGAGAGTTTTTCTTCCTCTCCCCTTCTTTCCCTCGCTCCCCCCCCAACCATCCCTCTGCCCTTTCCTTAACCGTCCTATATCTCCTCTTCCTTTCCTTAACTCTCAAGGTTTTGTGCATACATAGGCAATTTATTGTGTGGGGTATTGATTTCCCTTTGAAGATATTCCTCCTAGATATATTCAGATTTCTAAGCACTGTTTGCTCGGCACCGACAGCTGTTCGATATTAGGTTAAGGCGACTCTACGCCATTTGTAGGTTGAAACATGGTTAATGTTTGGGTCATACATCCAGCTGTTGGGGATTGGATGTGGGGTGGGAAATGGGTTCATTAGGGTTTTGCTAATGTGTGTGTGCATTTTCTATTTACACAAACACGTGATGTAACCTGGAGGACGCTGAGGGATCTTGATGTTCTGAGTGGTGGGTGGCGGCTCCTACGACATCCTAGGTACTCCTTTTATTTGGAAGCGCCATGGCGTCCTTAAACTTTCTTTCATGGAACGTGAGGGGTCTTAATGATCAGATTAAACGTAATTTGGTGATGAGGCTAATCATATCTGGTAGACATTATTTGCCTCCAGGAGACCCATCTGTCTGGCCCTAGGACTCACACACTACGTAAACCGTGGGTGGGATGGACCTATCACTCTGAGTACTCTTCCCATGCAAGGGGGGTGTCGGTATTGGTCCGAAAAAATGTGCTCTTTCATTTAAATACGATTGATATTGACAAACACGGAAGATATATCTTCATATACTGCTTTATTGACAATAAACCGTTGATTCTGATCATTGCCGACATTCCCCCCCCCTTCCAGTTGGAGGTCATTCACCTGGCGATTGCCTTTATTCTGCGATGGCCAGATACATCGGTTATGTGGTTAGGGGATTTCAATTTAACCTGGGACACTGTCAGAGATAGGTTTAACGGGGGCAGACTCTTGGGCTGGCTGATTCGCCCTCTCCCTTACAATGGCGGTGGGGCAGTGGGTTCATTGATGCTTTGGCGATCCCTTTATCCGCGTTTCTAAATATTCTTGCTTTTCGCCGGGATCAATCACTGCCCAAAATAATTTGGCCCTAGTAAAAAAACAACTCCTTCCCTATTGGGGGGATGCAAGTATTTGTCCCGCTCGGTTTTGACCATTCCCTTTGGATGCTCCACCTAGGGGTCGACCTTACCAAGCCCAAATCCGGCTTTTTTAACCCCTATTGGGTTTACGCTGCTCCCCAACCCTGCCCATTTACGAAGATGGGTAAATCTTATTGATAAACAACCACTCCCCCCTTTTTTTAAATCTGGGACCTTTAAAGGGCATACATTAGGGGAGAACTTTCCACCGCTTTGCTAAATTAAAGCATTCAGCACAAGGGCTGATACCCGGGCCTTGGAGTATGCAGGGGGGTTTTAATATATTCAAACCCAAACGGAGGACAATAATCAGGCTGGCTCTTGCGACAGAAATTATATACACACATTGGGAATGGGGGAGCCCCACACTTTTTTTTCTAGACACTTTTTTATGAAATGGGTAGCGCTGCGGTAAACCTTAGCCGCAGGGAAAAAAAATCCCATAACCCCCGGTCATCGAAACGAGGCGGCCGATGGAGAGATTATTTCCAAACCCAGCAGGTGGCGGAAGAGTTCCGCTTGTTCTATTGGACCGTACGATTTCAAGGTGGTATCTGGGGAAATTAAGGAAAACTTCATGTGTGGGGTTCCCCCTCCAAGGGAGCAGTATCCGGCTTGGAACCCCCCCACTCCCCTGGGGGAAATATGGAGGGGCCATTGCCTCTTTAAAATGCCAAATCCCTGGAACGAGGGGTTACCTATTGAGTTTTTTAAAACAAGATCCCGAATTTTTTGGGCCCCCCTACTACTTAGACTGTTCAATGAGGCAAAGAGGCATCATGTCTCCCACCTAAAAGGGGGAGGCTTTGATTGTTGTTATCCTTAGCCCGGCCGGGATCCTAAACTGTGTTCATCGACAACCAAATTTTCCTTTCCAGACATGTTAAGAAAACGGGCCCAAATTTTTTTGGCCATTCCCCCAACCCGCAGCCTCTCCTAGTGCAGGAGATCAACAGTTTTATGCCGGGTAAGCACACGCCATGAATTGCGCTGACTCTTCATGACATGCAAGCCCCCCTCGATTGTGGGGACCAGGATATTAGAGCCCAACACAAAAAAGGGCCTTTGACTCGGGGGAATGGAATTATCGGGTAGGTTCTTCAGAGGTTTTGGGTTTTGGCCCATCTTTTTTTTCCCGGGGTCAAACTCCTATATTATCACCACCCCAAAAGTTAGATGAACCCCTCATATCGGACTCCTATCCCTGCGTAGGGGTACCAAAAAGGGTCCCCTCTGCCCGCCACTTCTGTTTCATGGCCATTGGCCCTTACCGCTCGTGAAACAAAAAACCAAATAAAATTTGGGGTTTTTGAGCGGTTCTTTACATGAAAAATCACTTATACGCAGTTTGGGGCTCTTTTATACTTCGAGATGTAGAAACTCACTTCCCAGAGCCTTAGAATTTTGTCAATAATTTTGGGCCATACCCGGGCTACAGGTTAATATAAAAAAATCCCATTTAATGCCCTTACACCTTTTGCCCCCCCGCAGAAACCCCTCGACTCTGCCGCTGGGGTGGTCATCTCAGTCACATACCGGGGAGTCATAATCGACCCCCTATGGAATCTATGACCTCAATATCGCCCCGCTTTTATCTAAAACCCTTTTAAAAGGACCAGGGGTGGAGTAGATTTCCTCTTCATTTATGGCTGGATTAGTTTGGTTAAATGATCTTATCCCTAAAATCCTGTATGTCCTTATTATCCCAATATATCTCAAACCCCCGTATTCAGGGCTTTTAAATTCTATTCTGCTCTCCTTTATTTGGAATAGTGGTAGGGCCCGGGGTCCTTACATGCCACAGCACCCATGGGAACAGGGGGGGGGTCTCCTTCCCCCCACCTGGGGACAATTACTGGGGGGGCTCAACTCTCCCACTTGGGTTTGATGGCGGGAAATGGGGCTCCTAAGGGTTTTTGGGGCTAATAATCAAACAATGGAACCCCCTGTACTACACCTCTTTCTTTTCTTTTCAGCACCTCTTAGATCACCACTGCTACCAATTTTCCCCATTTTTCAAAAAAAGTCTTTTAAATGGAAACGGGGGAAAAAAAAATATTATCAATCATGTGTAGACCATATCACCCCTTTGGGAAAAATAATAATATGCATAACTTCTGGCACGGGGGGCTCACATGGAAGGAAAGGGGGATATACATATTTCAACTATAGAAAACCACGCTTAAGTCATTTTAGGATTTACTGGGGGGAAAATGAATTCCTAACACCATTTTTTTTCCCCTACTTCACTTAGACACCCCTACATACCAAATTCCAATAATCAATCCTTTTCAAGATTTTCCGTACCCCCCTTTTTTTGCTACCCCCCCCCGAGAGGCCCATAACACCTTCTATGCATTGCTACTGAAAAAAAAGTGGGTGACCCATTCCGGGGGGAAAAGAGCACTTGGAAGGGACAGGGACCCAAACAGAGGATCAATGGGCCTGTACCTTTTGGGACCCCCAAACATGTCCCCGAAATATGGGGGGAAAGGGTAACCCAAATATATATACTACACCGTGCATACTATACCACCCCAAAGTTGCATAAATCGACCGGAGATTCCCCCATCTCTGTCCGAAAAGTCTTTCGTTCCGGGGACCTTTTCCCCTTTGTGGGCCCGCCCAAACCAAGGCTTTTGGGAACAAACCTAGGGTTTTTGAATGATAAATGGCGCCCAGTACCGGATGACCCAAAAGTTTTCCTATTATTCTTGGGTCCGAGGACTACCGTCCCCGGTGACCCCACGGTTCTCACTGAACTTTTTTTTTTTTTTTGCCAGGAAAACTGTGGGCCATTTGCTGTCCTCTAAAACTCCTGGGCTGCAGGGTTGGATAAAATCTTTTAAAACTACCCCCCTTTCAAAAATATATTTACCCCACATCTGGGGGGCCCAGACAAATTTGTTAGGGTCTGGCAGGGCTGGATTGTACTTTAAAAGATCTTTGATGGCCCTGGGGTTTGGCCCTATCACCCACATGACTTCCAAGCGTTAACTTATAGATCCATACTTATAGGGCCTCCTATGGGGTAAAAGATTCCTCCGGGGAAAATGACGGAAAAACACACACACAGTTCTTGGTTTAGAGTAGGGTTTTATTTTAAGGCTGGTTTTTTCAGTCAAGTTTCTCTTATTTTCCGAACAATTGTATGCTAAAAGACATTACTTCTATGCTCTGCAAATCTTTCTACCCAAATTTTTTGGTAACCTTTAATTGATACAAATTGAATACGAAATTGTTAAAATTTTTCTTTTCTTATACATCAATTCTTTTTTTCGATGATGTATTTCCTGCATATTTCTTAAATAAACTTAATTTTGGTTTAAAAAAAAAATAAATACTTAGGCTACATCGCACCATCCGTTAGGTTACCTTTTTTTTTTTTTTTTTTTTAAAGTACCCCGATAGACACCATGGAAATAGACAATTACGCAGTGTGAACCCAGTCTTATTAAATACATGAGGGCTGTTGTCATTTGTCAGATGGGTCTGGTTTGTACTTCCAGTAGTCCAGCCCTGCTCATAGGTAATCCATGTGTCACTAATTACTTCCTCTTAGTATTCTCAATTAAAAACAATGTTTCCATGGAGAATATTTTTGTAATGAGGCATGTGATAAAACATGCCACAGTGAATGCATATGAATCCATGTAACCTGTTGTAAGGAATTGTGAGACAACTCTAAAAAAGCAAAATACAGAGCTTTAAAGTGTTGTCTCACTATATTGATTCATCTTACCTCAGTCCTGTTTTCTTTGTTTCACTTTGAATTCAGGGGCATGTTTACTGGCTTCCACTAGGCTGCAGTAGAAGCCAGGTCTGTATCTATAGCAACCATTGCAGGCAGCCTATCAGGAGAGATTAAACAGGTCTGTAACTATAGCGACCTGAGGAGCTGATGCAGCCCATACAAGAGGGGATATCTAGGAATAGGTAGGACACGGTTAATGGACATATATTGCACAGTGGCTTGTTTTTGCAAGATCTTTAACATAAAAAGCAATCCTTGTAGTGAGACAACCCCTTTAATTCAGGATCTCAAGACCAGTCCAAGTTCTGCAAAACGGATTTATTTTAGTCTACAACAAATGAATCCAGAAGGTAAAAACCTCTGTGTTCCCCTGTAAAAAAAATGTATATGATGGTTCCATAGATTTGCATGGGGTCTATAAACCCCATACAACATAGATCCAGTCATAGGCATTATACCTTCCTGTAATGCATTTTTAATATTATGACCTTAAAGTCAGGCTCAGGCACCACCTCTAAACTGGTCTGGCTGTTCTAACAGTTCTGCGCCTAGGTTTAGCGTCAAAGATTCATAAATGTGTCTACTTCTAAGAATGTGGTGCGACGCCCCCAGAACACCCCAAATCTTTGGAGCATTAAAAAGTGTTGCACAGGTGCTTATTGCGGCAAAGTTTGAAGTGCTTTTTCATGCCAGAAAACTGGCGCAGCCCTGTTCATATATGTCACCCAAAATGTATATACTTCTAGCTACATGTACGAAGTTTGGCGCTTACAAGCCAGTTCCAAATCACTTTAAGGCAGTATAGAATGGGCCAGAATGTATGAAGCTGTACTTCTGCAGGTCATACATATAGGCGCATTGTAGTGCTAATACGACAAGTCTGGCTCAGGCACCACCTTGAGCCACTTGGTCTGGCTGCTCTAACTGTTATGCGCCTAGGTTTGGCACCAAAGAATCATAAATGTGTCTAATTGTACGAATATCGTATGACGCCCCCCAGAACGCCCCAAATCTTTGGTGCATTACACAGTGTAGGCACCTATCGTGCCAAAGTTTGGAATGCGACTAGCTATAGAACATCTTTTTCATGATAGAAAACTGTTGCAGACGTATTCCTACATATCAGCCTTAGCATATTGATGTATTATGTAACTAGCACTGGTTAGATTTATTCATAAATTATCAAATATTCTTTACTTCCAATTATTCACTCCTTTGTCCTTGCATGTAACTACGGAACATGTCATTTTTAGCCACTTACCATAGTGCCAATTTCCGCATGGGCATGTTGTAGCTCTGTATTAAGTGAAAGGATAGCTTCATTTTTCTCAGCAATCTCAGCCTGCAAATGCTACGTGAAAATAATCCAGAGTTTAATGGGCGGTAGAGATGCATCTTTTACATTGGTCATTATTCTGAATTAAATAAATTGTTACATTATCTAAAAACTGGATCTATAGTATTCTCATCTAGTACAGTTGTGTCATGAAGAACCCTGAAAATGCTTTAGAAATCATAGTGTCTTATACTTGTCTATTCATTATGTTGATGGGCCTTAAATAAAATTCCTTAAAGGATTCGTCAACAAATCTCAATGAAACTGGAGCTAGGATGGGCAAAAACATAAAAAAGTGATACCTAGCTACGCTCCACCCCTACTGCTCCAGAGCATCTAGCGTTTTGCCTCTCTTCACTTCTGGGTTCTCATGCAAACACAAAGGAGAGACTCGCAGTCCATCCATTCCAGTATCATCTCCTGAGCTTTCCTCTTACATGTCCTGACCTTTGGATTGTCTACCCATCTACAAAAGAACTCTTCTGGCCCTGACCTTCTGCTTGTGATCCCATGCATTTCTGCCTATTCCTCTGGTACCATGTCTGCAAGTCAGCTGTCGCCTCCTTCTCCACATCCCTTGTACAAGGAGTTAAATGATGAAGACCAGGAGACTCATGTGATTCCGCTTCTTGGTATGGGTCTACACCAAAGCTCAAGTACAGTTTACTTATAGATACTGACATTCATGCCGATCTCATTGAAGGCTCACCTATGTGACCTTAATGTTGTAAAGCCATAACTCATAGTTTGTATCCTCTTCCTGTATCCTCTCCCCTTCCCTTTCCCCCAACCGTTTTGAAATATATTACTTTACTGTGTTATTATTTACTGCAAATAGAAAAATCTTTTTAAATAAAGTATGTTAGGGCCTGTTCACATGGAGTTTTCACTCCGTGTTACATCCGCTTTTTAGATCCGTCTCGGAGACCGACAGGACAGACCCAGAGACGTATCTAACAATTAGCAGTGAGATTATCATTGCGGGCAATGAGGAACACGCAGCGGTGTTCACATGAGAGATTGCCGCTGTGTGTTTCTCTCCAGTCTACCAGCTTCGTCTTTGAAAGAATTGCATGTCAAGGAGGGAAACAGGCAGCGGCAATCTCTCAGCTAAAATGGGAACCGCACTCATAAGTATTGTCCACCTTTGTAATCCAAAGACTGTAGTCTGTGAATCCTCTGTGGAGCTGGTAATCATTGCCCACTAAAGAACTGATATTATTTTCCATCAAATCCCTGATGTCTAATTATCTTATTTTGCATGCAACATCACGGACAATCCACCACCATACAACATGATTATTACTCTAGGAGTGTCCCGGAGGTCAGAGAACCACACCACATGTGCAATCCCCCTCGTACTTGACAAAGGTGTGTGTGTGTTTGAGGAGCGTGCTGTCACGTTCTAAGGGAAATAGAATGCCAGGTATGCGGATCCTCTGGGCCGTTGCAAACGTAGATGGTAATAACTCGAGGTGGTAGCTGAAGTGCAGGACAAGGGCAGCAGGTGCCAGTGCAGATGACAGCAGATGTAGCCGTAGAGATGTGACACAGTCCCAGGACAGTAGCAGACTTGGTACAGCAGCAGACATACAGCAGATAGGGGACTGGTGCTTTGGCAGGTATACAGCAAGTAGCGCAGCGTTACAGCAGCCAGGGGTCAAGCTCTATGTATGTAGAAAACAATGAACTGACCAGGAGCAAGGGCAAGAAGTTATTTTTTATAGCCAGGAGATCACAGGTCACCGGGCAGGTAATTGGGACACTGTCCCTTTAAATCCCTTTAAATAGAAGAAGGTTGCCGCATGCGCACCTATGGAGGTGCTCGTGCGCGCACAAGCAGCCACAGAGGATGAGGGCCAGTGAGAATGCGCTGCCGGCAGAAACCGGCGTCACAGCAGAGACAGGAGCCAGACAGCTAAGTATTCAACAGCAGGGACACTAGAGGACACTGCCGCAGCGGCCGGGACACAGCCATACCCGCAGCTCGGCACAGGAGCCGCGGCATGGACCGTGATACGTGCCCTAGGGCATAGGTCCCACTGTAGCTCCCGTGACCATTGATTTACTGTGTGGAACTACAAATATCAGCAGGCCCCGCACTGCAACATATAGATGTTTCCTCCTGCATGCCACAAAACATTCTAAGGCAGCACTGTGGTTTATATTGCCACCTACTGGGATTAGTTAATTGTCCAGCCATAGAGAGGTAAGTATGGGCTTGTGTCTGTGTTTTTAAGTAAATAATGTCCTATTTTTCTGTGATTTTTTTTTGTAAATGACTAATAAAGCTAGTGTAGGGAGTTGCAAAACAATGAGAACCATTGACGTGGGTTGTGAGCTTGTGTATTTTGGCCAAAATATCAATTAATACCTCATGTTTGATATGTTTCCAGTATGTAGATTTACCCTGTGATACTGGGGAGCAGGGGGTGTCAATACTTTGTGTTGGAGACTTGAAATATGCTGGGCAACCTGCTTAATTGAATAGTAAGGGCATCATCAATTGGTTTTAATGCAGCATAGTGCACCACAGGTAACCATATAACCGGTACCCTATATAAGACCTATCTCTGGTGCGCCAGGACACCTCGCAACTTTGCCCATCAACTTCAGAAATTTAAAAGGAAAATGTTCAAAAAATTGGAAAAACAGAAGCCGTAGAAGCAAACTACGGTTCATAGGCATCCCTGAATCAATCAAGGGGGAGGACCTGGTCAAATTTATGGCTCAGGATTTGGGCCTCACATTCCCCCCAGGGCTCCTTGATTTTGGGAAAAAAGTTCACCATATGGATAATGTCATGCATGGAGATAATCCTTGGCCTCGCCCTACAATAGCAAAATTTCTTCACTGTATGTAAAAGGAGAAGATCCTATGAACCTATCGCCTTTAACCCCATTTGGGTTCCACAGCCACGGGTTTTTGATATTTCCCAAAACTTTTCAGTCACGGCCCCAGCTGGCAGATTTCCCCTTTCCCAAATTTTTTCTGAGACGGATGAATCAATTTGGCACTTATGTTCTTAGCTTATATCTGCATTGCTTATATTCTATTTTTCTGTGCTCTCTTCTTTCATAAACACCCTCCCCCCTCTTTTCCACAAAAAACATACAACCTCCCTTCCCGATTTCTTTTTGCTGAGCCTCTGCTGGGGCTGGCCCAAAAGGACTCTATGAAACTCATCTCTGGGTTTATTCCCTTCTAAAACTTAAATATGATAAATACCCCTAATCTTGCACTCAGGGGTGTAACTTTGGTTCAAAAAAGTGGGGGGGGCCCAAATTTTTCCCCCTCATCCCCATCTTCCTATCCCCCCTTCCTCCCTCCACTCGCCTTCCCTTTTCATTCCCCCCCCTTCCCTTTCCCCCCCTCCTTCCCTCAGTGAACGGCCCCCTTTTTCCCAGAGGAGGTCTGAGGGAGGCGTGAGCCCCCCGCAGGTCTGGGTGGAGCCCTTAGGAAAACATTTTTTGGGAAACCCGGGAAAAGGTTAGGGTGGCTCTCAAATTCTGAAGATTCAGGAGGGGACAAAAAAGAGCCCGGGAAATGAACCGAACCAGTCCCCCTACAATATTCCCCCTCTAATAAATAAAAAATTTGTGCAATGCGCATATTTCGCTTAACCTCCCCCTCCCTCTTCACTTCTCCATTAAATTGTATACACACAAAAGAAGAGGAAAATAAAAAAACCCAATCTCCTGTACCCTAAGAATCACTTATGTCACATACTGTACCCCAAAATGTATTTATTGCATACCATACACCAAATGACACATTCACTGCCCCCCAGAAATGAATTATATTACACAGGGAACCCACAAAAATTTTGTTTCCCAACTGCACCTTTAGAAATGTATTGCACTTTGTACTCAAGAAATAATATCATTCACTTTTTGGGAAAAATTTGGGCGCTTAAAAATTTCAGTCCTGAAGACAACTACCCACTGCCTGGCCCAATTTTCTCCCCCCTACCCATTAGGCTTTTTTTTTGCCATAAAACACCCAAAGAATTCTTTGTAGGCTTGACGTTGCCCCGAAATACTCAAGAAAAATCAGTTTTTATCTAAACAAGACACTGTTTTACATAGGAAAATAGTAAATCATTTCCTCCCGGATTGGACCCCGGGTTCAAAACGACCAGACTAAACCCCGCCCCGGAATCACATTTATATATTCTGCATGAACGAAACCCAAAAGGGAAGTTCACACAGCTTATGGGGGGCGTCGTGCGTTTGCAATGGCGGGGGGTTTTAAAAAGTACGGCGGCCAGAAAAAAGGGGGGGGGGGGATCATCCCCCCACCCCCTAAATTTACACCTTGCTTCACTCCCCCCTTAGCACCAGGGGGTTAATACCTCACACACTCCATGGAATGTGGTGGGCTTAATTTATCCAATAAAGCATAAGCGAGTTATTACACATCTCAGATGTTTCTATCCTGATGTTACATTCCTTCGGAGACCCCATGGCGGGCGGGGGATGGATGGGGCTTGGGGCCCTTGGAAGGTCCTGCCATAAGCTTGTCAAACAAAAGTAAATTTCCCTTTTTGTCCCTTTGAAATACCAAATTTTGTGAGGAAAACCTACTCTAAAGGTTCGTTTCCTGCAGTCAATAAAAATGGCGATCCCTTTTTACCTTTTAAAATATCATGCCCAGTGCGGGTTTATTTTTGTGGGATCTACCAATTCTTACTGACCCAATGCACTAAAAACCTTATAATCGGTAATGACTTAAACGTGGTGCTTTCTCCAAGTCTGAACAGATCATCTTCCTCGTCACATGGCAGCAGGGTCGTTTTTAGAGCCCCTTAAAAATCCGGGGCCCGGGGGCCTCAGTTTACATTTTGTCAGTGGGGCATGTCCCCCCAGCCAAAAACAAATCAGGCGGATTAGCCGACCAGTATTTGTTCTGTTTGGGGGTCATGTACACTTCTGCAGGGGGGCAGCTTTTCTCCGCTGTTTGCGAATCAAGCCCTCCCCCTTCGCATTGACCTGTTTATATTCCACCCAAAAAACGGGCGAAGAACGAAAATGTTCTATATTTTTCAGACCGCCGGCAGTTTAAAAAACCGTCCAGCGGAAAATCTGTGCAGTGGGGACAGTGGGGACTGCTGCAGGGATTTTCCATAGAGGTCCTTGTAAATGTTTGTCAGCCGGTTCAAAGACAGCTTTCAAAACCGAAAATCGTCTGAAAAAACTGGTTGTGGGGACAAGTCCTAGAACTGGGTTCACAGAACATTTTTCACGCCACATTGTGAACTACGGCATGTTTTTTTACATATGTAAAAACGATTGTTCCTGTCACTAATTTTACGCGTATTCCACCTAGATACTGACCATCCCCTCAGCAGTCACTGTGTAATTAATGTCAGCATGACCAATATTTTTCAAAAGCGCCAATCTATTCATGATAGTGTAATACCTTATAAATAACATATATTTTATGGGCCCCTCAGGCATATATATAATATATATATATATATATATAATATATATATATATATATATACACATATATATATATATATATATATATATACATATATATATAAATTTATAAATATATATATAATAAATTTATTTTATATATCTTTATATATATATATTATAATATATATAATATGAATATATATGGGCCCCTAAGGCAGGTATACTGTATATATGGACCCCTCAGGTAGGTATATATATATATAAATATATATGTATATGGGCCCCTCAGGCAGGTGTGTGTATATATATATATATATATATATATATATATATGTATATATATGTATAGGCCCCTCAGGCAGATATATAGATAGACCCCTGGGGTCCCCCCTTAACTAGATAGAAATGCTTGGGGTGGGGCACTGCTCTGGAAGGTAGAGGGAGCTTGCTGGTGCTGAGAGGGGCCGCGCCACGCTTCACATTGGCGCTCAGTACATTTTCACTTACATCTCCAGCTCCTCTGATCAGAGTCGGGCCCTGCTGTCTCTCTCTCTGTCTGTGAAGGGATGATTTGAATCCGTGAAACCCCGCCCATGGGGGGGCAGAACCTCACCGATCTAATTAGCCATTTGTCCATGAAGCCCCACCCCCTTGGGCGGGGCCTCACTGATTAAAATTGTCCCGCCCGCAGACAGAGAGCGAGCAGGTGAGCGCCGCTGTGAAGCGCAGCACGGGGCCCGCTCAACACCAGCAAGCTCCCCATCCCTTCCGAGCAGCGCGGCCCCCTGTAATAACTCACCTGCTCAATTATAAATACCTTATGTAGCCGCAGGCCGCTCTGCTGTGTTCGGCGACAGCACACACTGACTAGGAAAAGGAAGAGCATGCCGGCGCTTACTGCAGCCATGCTCCTCATCCCCTTCAGAAAAACAGTACCAGGAAAAGGGGAAT
>JAODAL010030028.1:0-50662 GCA_025379985.1 Phyllomedusa bahiana | reverse complement strand
CCAAAGGGAAAACGGAAATTACCACTAAAAAGTTCTAGTCAAAGTGCCCATTATAATGCAAACCAAAGAGTCTGCCACATGAACAGTGCCAGCTGGAGAGTACCCCTAAATAGTGCCAGCCAAAAAGTGCTTCCTAAACAGTACTAGTAATAGAGAACCCCACAGCAGCGCCAACCAGAGAGTGCTACTAAAAAGTAATAAAGAGTGCCCCATTGTAATACCAACCATAGAGTGCCTCCTAAACAGTAATTGGCAGATAGACCTGCATTGCTGTGCCATTGCCTCATAAAGTGCTAAACACTATTCAGAGTGCTCCATTATAGTGCCAACTAGAGTGCTTCCTAAGCAGTCAGAGCCCTATAACAAGACCAACCAAAGAGTTTGCCCCCAAATCAGTGCCAACCAGAGAGGGCCGCTAAATACGGTAGTATTAGTCAGAGACAGTGTCATAATAGTGCAAGAAGGGCACTTGAGCTTCTCAGCTCCTTTCCCATAATGCTTTGTGATATGCAGATGCTTAGTAGAGGGCAAAAAGGCAATTCAAACTCTCCACACCATTTGGTGCTCTCCTCGCCTCACGGAGAGATGTTCCCCTTTCTGAGCCACTCATTGCCTCCCAGCCAGCCAGCCAGTATTGCTCTGGCTCTGCACTGATGAGGGACAAACATCCCAAAACAGCTGTATGCAGATGAGAGATACTGGCTTGGCTAAATATCCTTTTTGCTTTCTCAAGACCCAGTGGGTCAAGCGAATTGAGGATTTGTTACATCCTATAGAGGGTGCTTGAGCTTCTCAGCTCTTTTCCCATAATGCCTTGTGATAATAGTGCAAGGGAACCCAATAACACTGCTAACCAGAGAGTGCCCCCAAATAGTACTAGTCACAGACAGCGTCATAGCAGTGACAAAGAACCCAAACAGTACCAACCTGAATCTGCACATGAACAGTACCAACCAGGGAGGGTCCTTAAATAGTACTAGTCAAAGAAAGCCCCATAATAGTACCCAATAGTGCCTCCTAAGTAGCACTTGTCATAGAGAGCCTCATAAAAGTGCAAGCTAGAGTTTCCCCTCATAAATAGTACTTATCGTAGAGAGCCCCATAAAAGTCCCAGCCAAAGAGTTTGATCCATAAACAGTGCCACCCGGAGAGTGCCCTTAAATAGTACTAGTCAGAGACTAGTCATAGTAGTGCCAGGGAATGCCTCCTTAACAGTGCCAGTCATAGAGAGCCCCATAACAGTGCCAGCCAAAGAGTTTGATCCATAAACAGTACTGTGAAGCAGAGGCGGATTCGCTGGACCACCGCAAGCGATGATAGTTAAGCCACGCCAGGGAGCGGAGTCTAAGAAGCCCCCGGTATTCACCAGAGCCCGCCACAAAGCAGGATGGACTTGCTGCGGCGTGAGGCTACCAGGTCGCTACCCCTGACGTGACTTGCTTGCGATGGCGGCCGGGGTACTGCGTGGTACAAAGATGTAATCCAGAGACGTAGTCGGGGACAGGCAGAAGGTCAGGACAGGTAGCAGAGGTTCGTGATCAGAGACGGGCAGACGGTCAGGGCGGGCGGCAAACAGGCAAGGTCAGGAACGTAAGCAAACGGACTGGTACACGGGTAATCAGGCAAGACTTCCAACACTCTCTAGACTAGGCAATGCACACCAACGAACTGGCAGAGAGTGCTGGGGGCGTATTCCTTATATAGGACCAGCGGCCGTCAATAACTAATTAACGGTGCGCTGGCCCTTTAAATCCAGACCAGCCGTCGCGCGCGCGCCCTAAGCAGCGGGTACGCACGTGGCGGCTGTCAGAGCCAGACGGAGGAAGCACAGGAGCGGGGACTGGTGAGTACGGGGTTTCCTGGGCTAGGGCAGAAGGACAACGGCTGCGGGCAGCCGCGGCACCCGCGCCGGAACCCGTGACAGTACCCCCCCTTTAGATCTCCCCCTCTTCCTTTGGAATTTAGAGAGGAGATCAGGGAAGGGGTTGGCCTCCGGTTCCCACAAACGCTACTCCGGACCGAAGCCCTTCCAGTCAATAAGGAAGAACCGCTTCAGCACCACCGGCTTGAGGAGGGACACGTGAAATGCGTTCGGGATACGTAGAGTCGGGGGCAAGCGGAGCTTGTAGGATACTGGGTTCAGTTGCCGAAGTACCACAAAAGGGCCCAAGTATTTGGGGCCCAACTTGTAACTGGACTTCTTATGACAGCCTGTGAGAGTGGACAGGTGCAGAAAATCAAAATGGAGCAGCTAAACATCTTTTGATCAAAATATGTGAACCGAGAATCTAAAGTTTTTTCATGTATGATAGATAGCATAAAAATGCTTCTTTAGGGATTTCCACGTAAAAGTATTGCCCTTTTGCAGTAGTGTGCCGCTGGCAGTGGGGTGTGTGTGTACATGTGTATATATATATGTGTGCCGCAGCCCTGCTAGTGGCACCAAGGTTTGCATATGTTTTTTCAGAAATGTTTTTTGTGCAGAACCATACGTTATATTTGGTGTATATTGATTTTAACCTATATGGGGAGGAAAGGATGCCTCCATTTTGATCTTCTGCACCTGCCCACTCTCACAGGCTGTCATAAGAAGTGCAGGTTGGGTGTTTTTATATATTTTTTCTCTCTGTATAATGGAGGTCGGTTGACCCAGTGAGAGGCCTGATTGGCTCTATTGAGAGGTAAAAGAATAGTGTAGGACTGCCCTATTTGAGATCACGTTGAAAGTCGTGGGCAGCCTAAACATCTTTTGATCAAAATATGTGAACCGAGAATCTCAAAGTTTTTTCAACTTGTAACTGGGCACCTTGAAGCGGATGTACTTGGTGGACAACCAAACCCTATCGCCTGGCTCAAATAGGGGCGGGGGCCTACGGTACCTGTCAGCATGAAGTTTGGTGCGAGCAGAAGCCCGTAGCAGGGCCTGTCGTGTGAGTTGCCAGAGAGCCTTAATGTCCTTTACTTGGCCACCACGGCAGGGACAAGAGACGAGGTAGCTAGAGGGAGAGGTGGGGGGGATGTACCCCAAAGACAAAAAAAAAGGGGGAGGCCCCAGGGATCCCGAATCTAAAGATTTTATGGGAAAAAATTTGCCCAGGGGAAAGATGGGACCATTATCATGGGGGGGACAAAAGTCCCGAAAGTGGGTGCCCAACCCGGTTTAAACCCTTCTACCTGCCCAATTTGGGGGTGGTATCAGAAAAAATCTAGCGAACCTGCAACTGAAAACACAGGCCCCAAAAAATTTAGCAATAAACTGGACTCCCCGTCGGGGGACAATAGCAAAGGGAGACCGTGAAATGGAAAATAGCGGAAAAAATGTTGGCCAGCTGGGGGGAGGGAAACCCGGGCAAGGGATAAAGTGAGCCTTTTTTGGAGAAACGTCGGTCCCCACCCAGAAACTGTTTCAGTGAGGGCGGGAGATCTGAAACAAAGTCCATGGCCACATGGGTCCAGGGTTTTTCCGGCACAGGGAAGGCTGAAAAAAGGCCCGCGGGTTTGCGGGAGGAACCTTATTACGGGCACAGGAGGGGGCCCAAAAACAAAGCCCCTGACATCTTGAGCAAGATGGGCCCCCAGTAGTGCGGGAGACCACTGTACGATCTAGGGGACCCCGGGTCCCCAGCTGTTCGAGAGAATGTCCCCACTTCAGGTTTCTAGGCCGAAAGGGAGGACCCCAAAGCTTCCTGGGGGGCAAGTGTAGAAGACCAGGGGGCACCCGTGACGAGCCTTCCCTGGGGGGAATATGTGCTGTGGAGGAGACTCAAGACCCACCGTATCTGAGAAACGAGATAGGGCGTCCGGCTTTGACGTTCTTCCCGGCGGGCCCGGGAAAAGGAAAAGGGAAAAAAAAGGGGCAAAAAAGAGGCATCTGGCCTCCGGGGATTCGGGTGTTGAGCCGACTGAGATATAGGAGGTTTTTATGGTGGTTAAGATGTTAATAGGGTCAGCCCCCCCAGCAGGGCCCCACCTTCTAGAGCCAACTTTAGGGCCCAGTAATTGCGATCAAAATTTTTAAAATTCTTTCGGCAGGGAGAACATTTTGGAGAAAAACCACAAGTATGAAATTTTTCCCCGAGGGGGAATCTCTGCGGAGGAACGCTGGCACCCACAGGGGAAGCTTTCCCCATTTCCAAAATGAATGGGCGGTTAGGGTAAGGGCAGACAGGAAGGAGCAGACATAATGCAGATTTGAAGGGTTTTGAAGGCTTCTTGGCTTTGGGGGCCGGGGATTTGGGATTGGCGTTTTTTTTTAGTTAAGCCCCCAAAGGGACCAAAAGCGAGGAAGTGGGGGATAAATTGTTATAATAATTGGCGAACCCCAAAAAACTTGAATGGCCCGAAGGCCCCCCGGGTTGTGGGCCACTGCAATCTGCGGAAAGTTTTAAAGGGACCATCCGGAGCCCTTATCAGAGACATGTCCCTAAAAAGGGAAAGTGGTATTTCAAAGAGACACTTCTCCGGTTTGGGCAAAAAGCTGATGGGTGCGGAGTCGCCTAAGGCCTGCGGACGGGGGTGGCGATGATTTACGAGATTGGAGAAAAGAAAAGAATTCATCCAAGTAAGCAATAACCAGATTTTGGGTGGCCCCGGAAGATCCTTTGCAAAGTTCTGAAACACAGCAGGGCGTTGTTAGACCGAATGGCATAACCAATACTCAAAGGGGCCTTTCCGTGTATTAAACCGGTTTTCCATCATCCCTTCTCTAATGCGAATTAAATTAAAAGCCCGCGGAGATCCATTTGGAAAAAGTTTTGCCCAAGCAGGGGGTAAAAATTTCTAATAAAGGGCGGGGTAGCTTTTTTTTTCCCGAATTTTATTTAAGCCCCAATAGTCGATGCGGGGCCGGAGGGACCCGTCTTTTTCTCCCGAAAAAGAAGCCGGCTCCTGCCGGGAGGGACTTACGAATAAAAGCCTTTACGGGGGTTTCCTTGATTACTCGCATAGTTTGTCTCCGGGAGGAGGGGATAACCCCCCCCCGGGGAGAGTACACCCAGGTTCAAACTATGGGAAATCATAAGGCCGGTGGAGGAAAGTTTGGCCTTCTTTCCGAAAAGCGTCGGCAAGTCCCAGTATCATAGGCAGGTTGGGGGAGGTTTGGGCGTTTTCCGAGAGGCGGCCCCGGGACGGTTGGGCTTCACGGCAACGCGAGAGACCCCGGGGAAACCCCAACGCATGACTTCACCTGTGCCCCAGTCCAAGGTTGGGGTATGGGCCTGTTTCAGGGGGGCCCCGAAAGGGTTTCAGCGGGACGAAGCAGGACGAGAAGTTGCAAAGTTCCCTTTTGAAGAGCCCAATCTTGCAAGGTGAGGGGGGGGCAGTGCAAAGCGGGTCGTCCTTAAGGCATTCCCACTGACCGGGGGAGTTAACATAGGCTTCTGCAAAGGGCATGGGAGACGAAAAAATGGGCACAAGTTTTGTGGGTTATGAAATTTCCTGTGAGCTGAATCGATAAAGGGGGTGGCCTAAAGGTGTTGTCCGGGGGAAGCACCAAATATCGGCAGGTCGCGGGGAGGGCTGTTCTGACACCTAGGGTTGCCTCTCCTACAGCCCCAGGTGCGGAAATTTTCCCCGGGGGACCGGACGTCCCCCTAAAATGGCCAGAACCGCCCAAAAGAAGCACAGCTGCTTCAGCACGTGAGAAAATTCCTCCTGGGGCAGGTGGGCTTCTCCCCGCATGGTTCCTCTTCAGAGCCATCGGGGGGGGAAGAGGTGACCCGGGAAAGTGGGGCCAAGCGGGGGGAGCGGCGTGGACGGCGACCCCCCGTTTAAGGGGGAGCACTTTTGCCTTTTGGCAACCGAATATCGATTTGGGGGGGTAAAGGGATTAACTCATCCAGGGCATCTGGTAGATCCCCCAGCGGCGGCTCATCCTTGATTTGTCCCAGAACTTGGCCCGAAATCGGCACCAAAAAATTTGTTATTCCAGTCCAGCCCGAAGCGAGAGTGCGAAACTGCACAGAAAACTGACCCACCGTGGGGGGTCGCCCTGACGAGCCGGGGGACTGCTCGGCGGCCCCAAGAAATACGGCCGGTTCCTCAAGACTGTGCGAACCCCCGGGAAGGGTTTTGGGGGTCGGCTATCAGAGGTTCCCCTTTAATCCCACATGTGTGGCCCAAACCAAGCTTCTCCCGAAAAGGGCCCAAAAATTAGAAACCACCTTGGCACGCCGGGAGGAAAATTTATGCTCCATCATCTCGGAAAAGGGTTTGGAGCCTGGCTGTGAACCCACGGGATTTCTTGGGGTCTCCACGTAGCGTTTAGGGGGGCGGAGTGCAGAGCGGGGGCCCGAACCGGAGCAGGTAGAGCAATGGGCGCCGGAGGAACGGAGCAGGTGCTCCGGGGGCAGCAGGTGGAGGTAGACGGGCCCCAAGGTTCGCATCTGGCTGCTAGTTTGGGCAATAGTTGGCTCTGTGGGCGACGCCGCGTGACATCCCGGAGGTCGGGCCAAGGTTACCTGGCGGAATCCATGGCCAGTTTGTACTGTAAGGAGGAGGGTTTCGTGGCCACCGCAAGGATGGTGTAAGCCACGCCGGGGGCGGGTCTAAGTAGCCCCCCTTATTTCCCAGAGCCCCCCGCAAAACTCGCGGGGGTAGGCACCCGGGCGCTCCCCTGACGTGACTGGGTTGCGATGGCGGCCCGGGTCGGGTGGTCAGAAACGTAACCCGAGAGTAGTCGGGGCAGGGGGGGGGGCAGGGCAGGCGGCAAGTTTAGGTCAAGCGGGGAAAACGGCAGGGAGGCGGCAAACAGTCAGGAATCTAGCGGAACGGACTGGTAAAACCCCGGGGAAACAAAAGGACTTCCCAAAAACCTCAAGACTTTCTAACACACACCATCAAATGGCAGAGAGTGTTGGGGGGGTATTCCTTAATTTGGGCCAGGGCCGGCAAAAACTAATTAAAGGTGCGCTGGCCCTTTAAAAACCCCGCCAGCCTCGCCGCGCGCCCTAAGCAGCGGGTACACGCAGGGCGTCAACCGACGGGGAACACAGGGCAGGGCTGGTGGGTAGGGGTTTCCTGTGTAGGGCAGAAGGAAACGGCTGCCGGGAGCCGCGGCACCCGCGCCAACCCCCTAAGACAGGGGGACGGGCCCCGGGGGCCCGGGCCCCAGGGGCCCCGTGACAAGTACCTGCCACAGAGTTCCTCTTGATAGTACTAGTCAGATAATTCCATATATTAGTACCAGAGTGTGTCTCCTAAACAAAAAATTTCATAGAGAGTCCCCCAAAAAGTGCCACCCAGAGAATCCCATAAGTAGTTCTAAGCAGAGACAGACCCATAGTAGTGTAAACCAAAAAGTGCTCCCCAAATAGTACTAGTCAGTGATATTCCCCATAAACAGGGCCTGCAAGAGAGTGCCCCACCCCAAATAGTACTAGTTCACAAGAGCCCCATAACAGAGCTAACCAAAGAAATACTTAAAGGGGTTGTCTCACTACAAGGATTGCTGCTTTTTATGTTAAAGATCTTGCAAAAACAAGTCACTTTGCAATATATATCCACCAACAGTATCCTACCTATTCCTAGATATCCCCTCTTGTATGGGCTGCATCAGCTCCTCAGGTCGCTATACCTAAAGACCTGTTCAATCTCTCATGATAGGCTGCCAGCACTGGTTGCTATAGCTACAGACCTGGCTTCTACTGCATCCTAATAGAAGCTATTAAACACACCCCTGAATTCAAAATAAAACCAAGAAAACAGGACTGAGGTAAGATGAATCAATGTAGTGAGACAACCCCTTTAACATTTAAGTCAGCAAAATCCCCAGCATCCCTATAATGTCCCACTGGATTATCTGGCCAGAATTGGAACTGTTGTAAAGTATAAAAAAAAGTGTACATAATATACAGTATTACCCAGAGATTGCCCCATGAATAGTATCATCCCTAGAGTGCCCCATATACAGTAGCACCAATAGAGTGGGCCCATATACAGTATCAACCAGAGAATGACCCATATAGAGTATCACCCAGAGAATGATCCATATACAATATCACCCAGTGGCTGCCCCCATATAAAGTATCATCCAGAGATTACCCCCATATACAGTATCACCCAGAGAGTTCTCCCATATACAGTATCATCCAGAGATTGCCCCCATATACAGTATCATCCATAGATTGCCCCCATATACAGTATTAAGTAAAGAATGACCTATATACAATATCATCCAGAGAGTGCCCCCATATACAGTATCACCCAGAGAGGGCCCCCATATACAGTATCACCCAGAGAGGGCCCCATACATAGTATCAACCAGAGTATGCCCCATATATAGTATCAACCAGAGAATGATCCATATACAGTATCACCCAGAGAATGACCCATATACAGTATCACCCAGAGAGGGCCCCCATATACAGTATCAACCAGAGTTTGCCAAAACACAATATATATATGTATCAACCAGAGATTGTCCCATATCATATTAATAGTTTTACAACCAGAGGGAAATCGATGACCCATATACAGTATCACCCAGAGAGGGCCCCGATATACAGTATCACCCAGAGTATGCCCCATATATAGTATCAACCATAGAATGACCCATATACAGTATCACCCAGAGAATGACCCATATACAGTATCACCCAGAGTATGCCCCATATATAGTATCAACCAGAGAATGATCCATATACAGTATCACCCAGTGGGTGCCCCGATATACAGTATCACCCAGAGTATGCCCCATATATAGTATCACCCAGAGAGGGCCCTATTATACATTATTAAACAGAGAATGACCCATATACAATATTACCCATAGAATGACCCATATACAATATTACCAATAGAGTGCCCCCATATACAGTATAAACCAGAGAATGACCCATATACAGTATCAACCAGAGAGTGCTTACATATAGAAATATTCAGAAAGTGATCCCAAATACAGTATCATCCAGAGAGTTCCTTGATAACCAGTTTCAGCCATTAAATGAGTGTTCCCACCATGCAGTTTGATGGCATATCAATAATACATGCCATCAAAGTCTGGTAGGTGCTGGTCCCACCTCTACAGGTCCCTGAGGTGGAAATGGGCCCCCGAAAGTTTCACCTCATTCATTTGTGATCTTAACCGAGCTTCGGCCGGGTTTTCTCTTTACTTCTTTAGCTGACCGGTCATATATACTATATCTAATTTTTGAGCGTCCACTTCCTCTATTTTCATTAGAGCGACAGATTTGAAAAAGGTCTATGTTTGACCGAAAACATTCTTCGAAGTCGCTTTGTCAATGTTCATATGATTATTAAAGTCACTGATTACTATTTTTATGCATTAAAAATGTAATAAAAAATCAAATAATTTCTGAAAATTGTTTCATGTGTGGGTGATTATACAAATTGTCCTTTCCTTAGACTGGCATCATATACATCAATCTTAGTAAATATGGGGCTTTAACCCATACCTCTCCACACCTCATGCAGTGGAGAAGTTTCACAACCAATCAAGGCAAGGGGAAAATATAGTTGTTTAGAGCAACCAGTGAGATTTTGTCCTCTATTATCAAGGGGACCTTTGAAGGGGAAAAGCAAAAGACTTTTGGGAAGGGATAAATTTTTAAGCGCAGAGACTTCACCCTTAGGGGGAGGAACAAATTGTGAAGAGGGCAAAAAAGGAAACAAATTCTGAAGGGAGCCCCCAGAAAGAAGTGGAAAAGACGGGAGGACAGTTACTGGAGGAACAAAAAAAGGGGTATTGTTATGAAATACAGGCGTGGCAAACCCAGGAAGGAAAAGGTTGGAAGGACACCATACTCTAAAGAGGACAAACAGGGATAAGAAAACAAAATTTTATAGAAGGGGAGAAGAGTTTATTAACAGAAAATCCAATACATGGATAAAACAAGAATTTGAAAAGACCCTTTCTGTAGGGGGACAAAATTTTTAAAAGGGGCCTTAATCGGAGGACCCAAGAGTAGTGATAAGCAAACAAAACTAGGAAAGGAGGAGATTTCAAAAAAGTGAAGAAGACAGAGGAAACAGATGTAGGAGAGGAGACAGGTATATAAGGTATAGGCTCCTAGGAGGAGGGACGGGGTTAGTAAAGGGGGGCAGATTTTGGGGAGGAGTCCAGAGAAAGGGGGAAGAAGGAGGTTTGGGATATTTGGAGGAGTGAAGAACAGAGAAAAGTTGTGAAGCGGAGGGCTAATAGGAGGAAGGGAAAGAGTAGTAAAGAAGGAGAGGTAGATCTGGAGGGGTGAGGCAGTGGGGGAAGTTTGGGAAACAAATTCCTAGGGAGGAGCATGAAGTGGAGAAAGGCAGAGGACAGATTAGGGAGGAGGGAGCAAGAATGGGAGGAAGGGCAGAGGGCGACCCTAGGAGGGGAAAAAAGAAATTTTGTGGAGAAAGTGAAAAGAGCATTTCTAGGAAAATTTTTAGAGGTGGGGGAGGCAGGGGGGGCCGGGGCTGATGGGGGAAAGCAGGGGGAGTGGGAAAGCAGGGACTTTAGGAGGAGGTGAAGATTATAAAAGGAGGCAGATAGGAGGAGGTGGGAGTGTGAAAAAGGCAGTGGACCTGCTATGAGGAGGAGCAAGGAGATGAAGAAGGATGGACAAAATTCTGGGACAGAGCACAGATGAATTTGGGAAGAGGAGGGACCAGAATAAGGAAGGAAAGCAAAGGTGGAAAAGGCAGGTTAGAAGAGGAGGAGGAGCACAGAGTAGGGGAAGAAGGAAAGAGGCAATCTGGGAAAGGAGGAGCACAGAGTAGTGGGGCAAGGCATATCTAGGAGGGGGGAGAAAGGGAGTAGTGAAGAAGAAAGAGGACATATCTAGGAGGAAGCACAGGAAGTGGAGAAGGCAGGGGGCAATCTAGGAGTAGGAGCAAGAGTAGGGGAGAAGGCAGGGGGCAATCTAGGGGGGAGGCACAGAGTAGTGAAGAAGGCAGAGGCTATCTAGGAGGAGGAGCAAGAGTAGGGGAAAAAGGGCAGAGGAAAATTAGGAGGAGGAGCACAGAGTAGTGAAGAAGGCAGAGGGCATATCTAGGAGGAGGAGCACAGAGTAGTGAAGAAGACAGAGGACAGATGTAGGAGGAGGAGCACAGAGTAGTGAAGAAGGCAGAGGCATATCAAAGGAGGGGAGCACGAGTAGTGAAGAAGGCAGGGCAATTAGGAGGAGGAGCACGAGTAGTGAAGAAGGCAGAGGCAGATCTAGGGGAGGAGCACAGAGAGTAGGGGAAGAAGGAGGACAATCTGGGAGGAGGAGCAAGATAGGGGAAGAAGGCAGGGGGAAGATCTAGGAGGAGGAGCAAAAATAGTGGAAGAGCAGAGGACAGATTAGGAGGAGGAGCACAGAGTAGTGGGCAAGGCAGAGGACAGATCTAGGAGGAGGAGCACAGAGTAGTGGAGAAGGCAGAGGACAGATCTAGGAGGAGGAGCATAGAGTAGTGGAGAAGGCAGAGGACAGATCTAGGAGGAGGAGCATAGAGTAGTGGAGAAGGCAGAGGACAGATCTAGGAGGAGGAGCACAGAGAAGTGGAGAAGACGGAGGACAGAACTAGGAGGAGGAGCACAGAGTAGTGAAGAAGGCAGAGGACAGATCTAGGAGGAGGAGCACAGAGTAGTGAAGAAGGCAGAGGACAGATCTAGGAGGAGGAGCACAGAGTAGTGAAGAAGGCAGAGGGCATATCTAGGAGGAGGAGCACAGAGTAGTGAAGAAGGCAGAGGACAGATCTAGGAGGAGGAGCACAGAGAAGTGGAGAAGGCAGAGGACAGATCTAGGAGGAGGAGCACAGAGAAGTGGAGAAGGTGGAGGACAGATCTAGGAGGAGGAGCATAGAATAGTGGAGAAGGCAGAGGGCAATTTTGGAGGAGGAGCAAAAAAGTGGGAAATGGAAGAGGACAGATTAGGAGGAGGAGAACAGAGTAGTGAAGAAGGCAGAGGGGATATCTAGGAGGAGGAGCACAGAGTAGTGAAGAAGGCAGAGGGCATATGTAGGAGGTGGAGCAGAGAGTAGTGGAGAAGGCAGAGGCAATCTAGGAGGAGGAGCACAGAGTAGGGGAAAAAGGGCAGAGGTCATATCTAGGAGGAGGAGCATAGAGTAGTGAAGAAAGCAGAGGACAGATCTAGGAGGAGGAGCACAGAGAAGTGGAGAAGGCAGAGGGCATATCTAGGAGGAGGAGCACAGAGTAGTGAAGAAGGCAGAGGGCATATCTAGGAGGAGGAGCACAGAGTAGTGAAGAAGGCAGAGGGCATATCTAGGAGGAGGAGCACAGAGTAGTGAAGAAGACAGAGGACAGATCTAGGAGGAGGAGCACAGAGTAGTGGAGAAGGCAGAGGACATATCTAGGAGGAGGAGCACAGAGTAGTGGAGAAGGCATTCCAGTGCCACCGGCACAGAAAGGGCAGGGAACAGAAATAGGTAAATGGGAATACCCCTTTACATACACTGCCTATTTTGGCCTTCTAAGAGCCAGAACTTTTTTCTTTTTAATTCCACATGATTGTATGAGGGATATTTTTTTTGCAACACCATTTTGGGCACACATACCTATTTTCTCAAAAAATGTTAATACATTTTATTTTGGGGAAGGGATTATATGAAAAACATTTTGGGCGGCATGTCAGAGAAGAGGCTCCTCCACTCCAGTTTTAAGGTGCATTAAATGAGTGTTTTGTTCGCTTAAATGAATGAACCTGTCAAACATCTGGCGTCTGGTTACCTTGCATAGTATAATTGATGCACCTAATCTAGGCACATAGCATATCATTGCTAGCATATTTGATGCCCCTACTTTAGGCGCATTCGAATGTGTCGTGCCTGGTGTATAATGCGCCTAGTTTGATGTACAGCAGTTTATTTATATAGAAACTACGGCGTCAACAGTTTTTGGCGCAAAATACACCAAAAAAATGGCGCAGCCCTAATGGGACGTGTCGCCCTTTAAGTTTGCTTTTTCCAGTTTTGCGGTAGGTATTTATTGTGCAGTACAGATAACACTTTTACTTTATTCTGCAGGTCAGTATTGGTCGGCATAAATACTGTGTATCATTTATTTTATGTTTTACTGTTTTTGCACATTGCACACAGGACAAATGCTGTTTAAGGGCTTGTTCCATTCCAGGATAAGTAGACTTTATTGGTTTTGTTGGGTACATACAACTTTTTGAAACATTTTAAACTTTTTTCTTTACACTTTGATTTTAGTCCCGCCAGGGAACTTGACAATTTATAACAATTAATCGCTGGTACAACACATCTGTATTGCAAAATTGTATGTCAGTCAACATAATGCTAATGGCCCGTCTCCACAGCACTGAGCAAATACTGGTCGGATTACCCGACCGGTATTTGTTCTATTTTGCAGCCGTACACACGGCCGCAGGAGGGCGGCTTTTCTCCGCTGTTTGCGAAGAGAAGCCCTCCCCCCTTCCCATGGACATGTTCATATTCCGCCCAAAAACCGGGCGAAAGAATGAACATGTTCAATCGTTTTCGGACTGCCGGTGGTCTAAAAAACCATCCATCGATATATCCGTGCACTGGGGACCGCTGCACGGATTTTGCATAGAGGTCCATGTTAAAGTTTGACACCCGATTTACAGACGGTTTTCAAAACCGAGTACCAGCCGTGTGGACAAGCCCTAATGGCTTGGTTCACACCTGTTTTCTCTTTATGTTGCAGGTATTTGTTGGGCTATTAGGAAAAAAAAAGTACCGCAAAGTAGATGTGAACTTTAAGGGTATGTTCACACGGCGTATACGGCATATGTTTTAGATGTACATGGGCTTAACTTCTGCGCCACTTCAGTACTGTACATGTACGCTGGGTTGCCAACACTGTGTATACGACAGATGTTACCAAGGCAAACACTGCCACTACTATTGTATCACTTACCACAATTTCATTTCAGCCATATTGGAAATTCTGAGCAATAGTCTTTAGGGTATGTTCACACGGCTTATTTTCTGGTGTAATTGTGCGCGTATTTTGCCGTGTATTAAGCTTTATACGCGACGAAAAGCGCGCCGCCATTACGGTAATACATAGCTCTCATAGGGAACTATAAATTACACGTCGTCCCTCCGGGCGTATCGTACATGTCAATTGTTAGTGGCGCTTACGCGCCGATGACAATGCATGTCTATGGGGCCAGCACATGCTTCCAAAACACCCGGCTTATTGCGGTGCGGACCATACCCAGGCCGGCCCCATTCACTTGCATTGTCAGCGGTGCGTAAGTGCCGTGAACAATTGACATGTCACTTCTCTCCCCGGGCGTACGATACGATCGTGTTATACACCTGAAGGGACAACGTGTAATTCATTGTACGCCCGGGGAGATGACGCGTAATTCATAGCTCTCTATGAGAGCTATGAATTACCATAACTGCGGTGCAAAATAAGCCGTGTATAAACCGCAATACACGGCGAAATGCTTGCGCAAATACGCGGCAAAATAAGCCGTGTGAACATACCCTAAGTCACCCAGACACAGAAGCTGCATATCTATTCCCCAAACTTTCCATCTCTCTCTGTAGATCACCCTGCTGCATGTTACTCCCATAATCATATGCCTTTCCTTCTTCATTGAGGAAGGGATTGACTTCTGGGATCTAACAGTGAAATTGCTTACTATTAGTACAGTCATATCAATAGACTTGTAAGACAAGGAAGTATATTATTAAATATGGCTACACATATTGTAAGACATGCAATTTTTCAAACATGATGTTTAGTAGAGATCGCCGATAATGACATAATCATATTTCATCTCTTAAAAAGATTCTCCAAGTGTATGTCAACATTTGTCTAGAATGTGGGGCAGTATACAGAGAATTCCCCCTGCACTGTGACATCACTGTGTATTATCCCTGTACTGTGACATCACTGTGTATTATCCCTGCACTGTGGGCATCACTGTGTGTATTTATCCTGTACTGTGACATCACTGTGTGGATTATCCCCGTCTGTGACATCACTGTGATTATCCTGACTGTGACATCACTGTGTGTATTATCCCTGTCTGTGACATCACTGGGTTTCCTATTAAACCCTGTGTTTTTCTGGTGACATCACTGTGTGTATTATCCTGTCTGTGACATCACTTTTGTATTATCCCTGACTGGACATCACTGTGTATTATCCTGTACTGTGACATCACTGTGTGTATTATCCCTGTACTGTGACATCACTGTGTATTATCCTTTACTGTGGGCATCACTGTGTATTTTCCCTGTACTGTGACATCACTGTGTATTATCTCTTTTACTGACATCACTGTGTTTATCCTGTACTGTGACATCACTGTGTTAATCCCTTTACTGTGACATCACTGGGGTGTATTTCCCCGTACTGTGACCACTGTGTATTTCCCTGTACTGTGACATCACTGTGTATTATCCTGTACTGTGACATCACTGTGTTAATTTCCCGTACTGTGACATTTACTGTGTATTATTTATCCCTTTTACCCGTTAACATCACTGTGTTTTTATCCCTGTTTCTGTGACATCACTGTGTATTTTTCTCTGTACTGTGACATCACTGTGTTTATCCCGTACTGTGACATCACTGTGTGTATTATCCCGTACTGTGACATCACTGGGGTATTTCCCTGTACTGACATCACTGTGTTATTATCCCTGTACTGTACATCACTGTGTTATTATCCCTGTACTGTGACATCACTGTGTGTATTATTCCCCGTACTGTGACTCACTTGTATTATCCCTGTACTGTGACATCACTGTGTATTAACTCTGTACTGTGACATCACTGTGTTATTATCCTGTACGTGACATCACTGTGTGTTTTATCCTGTACTGTGACATCACTGTGTGTATTATTCCTGTACTGTGACCACTGTGTGTATTATCCCTGTACTGTTACATCAGTGTGTGTATTATCCCTGTACTGTGACATACTGTGTGTATTATCCTGTACTGTGACATCACTGTGTTTTTATCCCCGTACTGTGACATCACTGTGTATTTTTTCCTGTACTGTGACATGTCCTTGTTTATTTTCCTGTACTGTGTCATCACTTGTGTATTATCTTTGGTACGTTTTTATTCCTGTCTGTGACATCCTGTGTAATTTTCCCTGTACTGTGACATCATGTGTATTATTCTGGTACTGTGGGCATCACTGTGTATTATCTCTGTATGTGACATCACTGTGCTATTATCCTGTTCTGTGACATCACTGTGTGTATTATCCCTGTACTGTGTCATCACTGTGTTTTATCCCTTTACTGTGAAATCACTGTGTGTATTATCCTGTTCTGTGACATCGCTGTGTATTATCCTTTACTGTGAACTCACTGTGTGTATTATCCTGTACTGTGACATCACAGTGTTATTATTTTCTGTACTGTGTCATCAACTCTTATTATCCGGTACTGGGGACATCACTGTGTGTATTATCCTGTACTGTGACATCATGTGTATTATCCCCTTTGTACTATTTTATTTCCCCGTACTGTGACATCCTGTTGTATTATCCCTGTACTGTGACATCATTTTGTATTATCCCTGTACTGTGACATCACTGTGTGTATTTTCCTGTAGTGTGACATCACTTTTGTATTTCCTGTACTGTGACATCACTGTGTGTATTATCCCTGTACTGTGACATCACTGTGTATTATTTCCCGGCCTTGTACCCCTTGAATTTCTGATTTTACACAAAATGTTTATATCCTTATTACAACCCCCCGATTACTCTGACTGACACCACTGGGAAAAACCCTGCTGGACCCTGGGAACCCTGGTGTTTAATCACTTATTATTCCCCAAAGGGCATCGCCTTTTAACTTGGGAGGGGGAAAAATTTAATTGTAGTAATCGGCCTGTCATCTGTTATTTTTTAAGTGAATAATGTCCTATTTTACCGTGTTTTTTTTTCATCTCTTGTAAATTTATAAGTTATTGTCAGGACTCTCAGGACAATAAGAACCCTTGATGTGGGTTGCGAGCTTGTATATTTTGGCCAAAATATCAAATAACACCTCATACTTTTATATTTTTTTCATTGTGCAGTTTTGCCCCATAATACTTATCCCCAATAGTATGGACACCATACACTTCTCACAAAAAGTTAGGGATATTTGGCTTTTTGTTGAAATTTCAGGATGAACATGAAATTTCTTGAAGCACAGATACAGAGAGACTGGAAGAGTCACAGAAAGGCAAAGAAGTGGATGTCCTTTGGCTCCATCACACACTGATGAACGCTTCATTGTAAACAATGCTCCGCGGAATCGGATGATGAATGCTGCACAACTCCAGGCAGGTATAAGGGAGATGAAAGGCACCAAGTGTCACATCAGACCATTCGTAACCATTTACATCAGCATAGTCTGCGTGCTAGAGGACCCCCACGAGTACCTGACCTGGATGATGCACAGCGCTCTCGGCGTATCTAGGATCGTTGGTGGCCATAATTTCTGCTCATAGTGAATGGACTTTCATCACTGAACAGCACTGAGGAGCACTGGCCCCTCATCCAGCGTAGGTGCTCCCTGTCCCATGCACGACGATGATGCCTGTGCCTGGTGGTGTGGTCCGGGCGCCTCGCACACAGACCACACCGATGTAATTGGTTATGAATGGTCTGACGTGACACTTGGTGCCTCTCACCTCCCTTAAACATGCCTGGAGTTTTGCGACATTCATCATCCAGTTCCGCAGGGTATTGGTTACAATGAAGCGGTCATCAGTGTGTGATGGAGCCAAAGGACGTCCACTTCTTTGCTTTTCTGTGACTCTTCCAGTCTCTCTGTATCTGTTACAACCTGCTGATGACACTCTGAGCTCAGTGGCCACTTCTGTCTGAGAGCATCCTGCTTGAAGCCTCGCAATGGCGCGGTACTATTGATCGATTATAAAGTGTTGTCTTGGTCTCAAGATCTCAAAATGTGAACCGCCGGATGAGGAGGACGGTGGATATCCCAATTCAAATTGATCTTTTAAATTTATTGGGCGATTCAGGGATCAAACACCTGTTGCAGCACGTACTTAGGGTATGTTCACACTGTGCATCTTGCGGTGGAGCAAGACGCTGTGTGTTTAGAAGAATGCACTGCTCAATGCGATGGTCGGCTCCATTCACTTTCATTAGCCCTGTTGCTTGTCACTTCTTTCCCCCAGCGTTCAATACGTGGCAGGGAAGCTCTCTATGATTACCGTAAATACAGGGCGTACTTCGGGGCGCATTGCAGCAAAATTATGCTCCGAAATACGCCCTGAAGTAAGTCGTGTGAACATACCATTAGGCTATGTTCACACGGCTTAAAATGGGCCGTATTTCGGTCCATAATTATGCGCCGAAGTGCGCCAATTACGGGCCGAAAACGGCCCATTCATTACGGTAATCCACAGCTCTCATAGAGAACTATGGATGACGTCTCCTCTCCCTGCTCGGCGAATACCCCGAGGGGGGAGATAATTGGCATGTGAATTACCAGTGGCGTATACGCGCCGCTGGTAATGCAAGTCAATGGGCCGGCGAAGTGCCGGCCCCCCGCTCACACTCCCGCTCCCGCCCCGCCCCCGGCCACACGGCGTAATTGCGAGGCGTAATTACGTCCCGCAGTTAAGCCGTATGAACATAGCCTTAGAGATCAGCAAGCTGTGCAAAAAGTCCTGAAACATCAAATAGGTGGACCTGTGCATCTAAAGGGAAGAGATGATCTTATTTAGTTCATGTAAAAAAAAATTCAACAAATTTTATGTTCATCCTGAAAAGTCAACCAAAAGCCAAATAATTTTTGTAAGTAGTGTATAACTGGCAGCCTGTATAAGCTTTATCTATGTGCAGTTATAATACTAGCAATCACCCCCCTCATAGATAGTAGGCTGTTAGGCTATGTCCACACTGCACAGGATTAGGATCGTATCTGCGGCGCTTTTCGTTTTTTAAAAGCGCCGAAGATACGATCGTTAGTGCGGCCCCATAGCCGGCAATTGAAAAGACAAGTTGCTCTCTACACAGTTCATCTTTTCTCTGCCCGTCTTTCGGCAGCGGCGTATTATATAACATGTTGTATAATACGCCGGTGCTTCTCGTCTTCTTGATGTCTTCCCATACAATGCTATTGTATGGGCGACGTCGGGAAAACGAGAAGGGCGGCCCGCGGCTTTTAGCACAAAAGCGTGCGACCAAATTCCGGGGTCCTGCATCAGAGGAGAGAATGGCCGCTTTTGTGGGGACGTTTTTTATTCCTTCGTGATGCAGTGTAAAGACAAAGCCTTAGATGAAGTTTTATCAGTATTTTTTTGCACAACTTGAGCAGTCTCCCCTGTATGGTATTGTGCCTTTCCAGCATACTGGTGTGAACTGGTTCTTATCCAATGTGTAGTTATGTATTAAGCAATTGCCCCCCCTCGGTGTGCGAGCGATTGTCCATCAGTAGTGTTGAGCGATTGCGTTGGCTATCGAGATCGATCGATAGCGTCGAATAGTGCCGCTGATGCGCGCTATCGATAAAGGGTTTTTCTTGACTGAACGCATAGCGAGTGACGCATCGATTACTGCGCGATGTGACCATTAATAGTCCTATTGGGAGGGCAACAACACACCTTCCCATTATTACACCCAAACACAGGTCTGGAGAACTGAAATTATCACATCCACACAGTCAAATGGATACGTGCTAACATCATCAGGACAGACACACCTAGTAGCGGGGAGGATTATTAAAAGCGTCACAGCAGAAAAAAAAAGTAACAAGACCATTTACTATCCCTTGGGTCGTTTGTACACAGCCTGACCCTAAACCTCATCACCCCAAATTAAAAAGTGCCAGAAGGCATATGATTTGAATCATCATTATACTTTGAACTGCGTGAGGACTTTTGTGAATAATCCCTGTCGCGGCCACAGCATGGAGCCCCAAACCTGCATGACCCCCACATTTAAAAAGTGCCGGAAAAAAAGGAGCGCTCCTTCTCAAACCACCATGTTTAGTTGAAACTGGACTACTGACTATACCTGTCCCTATGGACGCACCAAGTCATGAGCCCCCAAACCTGCATCACCGCCCACATTTAAAAAGTGCCGAAAAAGGAGTATTTCAACCACCATTTTAATTTTCACGGACATTGAACCATACTGACCTGGGCCACAGCATGAGCCTCCAATACCTGCAATGACCCCCACATATAAAAAGTTCCGGCAAAAAGGAGTCTTTACCACACCTTTTAGTTGAACTGCGAGACATTGACTTAATACCTGTCCTTTGGCCACCAGCCATGCACCCCAATACTGCAATCGCGAGCCCCCACAATTTAAAAAGTGCCAAAAAAGGATCTTTCACCACCACATGTTTAGTCTATGCTGGACATTGAACTATAGCCTTCCTTGCCACCAGCATGAGCCCCCGAAACTTGCATGACCCCCACATTTAAAAAGTGCCAGGAAAAAGCATTCTTTCAACCACGCATTTTGAATGTTGAACTGGACATTGACTATTCACTGTCCTGGCACACAGCATGAGTCCCCAACACCGCATTGACCCCCCACATTTAAAAAAGTTGCCGGAAAAGTGAGTCTTTCCCACGCACCATTTTAGTTGACACTGGACATTGACTAATAACCTGTCTGGGCCAACAGCATGAGCCCCAAACCTGCATGACCCCCACCATTTAAAAAGCGTGCCGAAAAAAGGAGTCTTTCAACCACCATTTTTAGTTGAACTTGCATTGGCGACTCTATACCTGTCCGGGCCACAGCGCATGAGCCCCAAACCTCATGACCCCCACATTTTAAACAGTGCCGCGAAAAAGGAGTCTTTCAACCACCCATTTTATTGAAGCTGGACATAGACTAGTACCTGTCCTGGGCCACAGCAAGCTAGCCCCGCCACCTGCATGACCCCACATTTAAAAAGTTCCGGAAAACAGGAGTCTTCAACCACCAAATTTTTAGTTTCACTGGACATTGACATATACCTGTCCACTGGGCCACAAGCAGATCCAGGGCCGGAGTACAGTGGTGCGGTTAAAGCGCCAGGCTGTGCGTCCGTCATCTATTAACACGCAGGTAAAATGCCCTGGCATGACGCAGCAACGAAAACTGTCGCTGCTGTGAAGCAGAGTGCGGAAAGCGGAACGTGAGAGACTCCAGCCTTCCTCCTACCCCAAGTCCAAGACCTGGGTAGCGCTTGCGCCCTCCGTAAAGCATTGTGGACCAATTGAGCTTCACTTGGAAACTACTGGTGGTTAAACGCTCCTGTTTACACCAGGTGCCCCTTTATCTTCGTGCATTCTTTTTCATCATTTTACCCAACGTGCTGGAGGAAACTTGCTCTGTTAACTTTGTACTCTGTCCGTGCTCCATACAAACTCCCAGATGTCTCCTGAATAACCTACATCTGGTCAAGTTTCGTTCTCCCGTCCCTTGTACAATTCAAGGAATTTTTTTAACAGCTATTTTGAGTACATGCAAGTTTTTTAGTACCCTTAAATTCTAGAAACAACACAATTTAAACATAGTGATAGGAGTCTCCCACCTATGTCCTTTGGTTTCTCTTTTATTCATTGTATTAAATGACAGTTCAGTTCTCAATACAGGGATTCTGATAGCCATGTTAAAGAAACAACTTTTTTAGAATAGGACCTGTAGTAATAGCAGCATGTCACAGTGCAAAATGCCCCCAAAAATTCAAAGCACAATGACCCTTTGAGCCACTGTTGGTCAATAGTGAAGGCGCACAAAATTCTGTTAGAAACAACATTTTTTTAGAATAGACCTTTAGTATAGCTTGCCATGTCACATGCAAATGAGCCCCCAAAAATTCAAAGCATGACCCTTGAGGGCCACTCTTGGGTCAATTGTGAAGAACCAATGTCCTTTATGAACAACATTTTATCTTTATAATAGACCTTTAGTATTTGCTGCATTTTCAAAGCAGCATGACCCAAAAAATATTAAGAAACTGACTCTCACAGCCACCTGTTAAAAAATTGCTGAGGGAGAAATGCATGCCACTTAGAAGTCACATTTTCTGTTCCAAAGGAACCATGATAATGCTGTTATGTCTCACATCAAACATGACCATCAAAACCCATTCGAACAATGCGAAAACATCTTAAGATAAAGTGAGTAAATGATAGCGGTGTTCTGTCATGAAACCTTGTCTGCCTTTTACGAGTCTCCCTCACAGCAAAACGCAGCAAAATGAACTGTTGGGAAAAGAGAATAAAAATTGCAGTAAGAATGATCAGTTTTAAACAATAAGTTTTTCAATAGTGACCCATTTCTGTTGGAAGGAATCTGTGAATTATAGTACCAGGCAACTAATCGGTGACCTCCGGCAAATGGGCCACAGACCACATCATCAGAGATCCCATGGACCTGTATTCTCTCTCTCTATCATTGAAAGTCAAAACTAGATCCACATTATCTAGTTGAAATCCCGAGATGCGTTTGTCTGATATGACTTCCTCCAGCTGTGCTGAAGGTCCGCGCTCAGCATCTATCAGTGAGCGGCTGCTGGGCAGGCCAACACCTCTATGGCGTGACGAGCCAGCTCGGGCCATTCCGTCTCATTTTGTGATACCAGAAGCAGTCTATTAGGGCTCCGGAACCACATGCAAAAACATCGGTCTGTTGAGTACGCAGATAGGTCCGTCACGCATGACTTAAGCTGAGACGCCTGTGTGTTGAGGATTTGTGCCCTGCCATTGCATGCGTTGGTGATCGTAGTTAAATAAGACGATTGCCAAGAGGTCACCCATTAGGCTTTCTGCCACACTTGCCTGCCTGCTGCCCCGCTGGACAGCGCCTCACTTGAGACACTCTAACTGCAGAGACTGCCCGCGTCCGCTGACGACCGTGTCCAACCGTGACATTGGGGAACTGTGAACAGCACAACAGATTTCTCCAGTTGAATCAATCAGCAAGGTCTCCATTTCCTGCATCTTTTTAACTCTCCTATTCTGGGTGGAGGTGGAAGAAAAGAGCAGAGTTTTGTTTTGTACCGGGATCCAGGAGGGGGTGGCCACCCAGTAACTCGTGTATCCCCATTTTTGATGGCCTTAATTCGAGGATCATGATGGAGTAAAAGGAGCATCCCAAGCACTCCATGTGAGAGATGGACACTTGCGATTTTCCCAGCCTCTAGGTTCGAGGGCACGTAGCAAACTGACTCTCCTCATCTTTCCTCGCTCTCCTACAAATTCGTCGCCAAACTCTTTCCAAGGCAGGGACGGTCGGTAACATCGGTGTCTATGTGGGAATACCTCCTCGCTCCATCCTCCTCCTCTGCCTCCGCACAGCTTTCAACACAGCCCTGGACATGCCTACAGATGATGCAACCCTGAGAGCTGATTCGCGCCCACCCTTGAGCACTAGCTTCTGTGGTACGCCCGAACCACTGCCCTAATGAAAGACCGCTGATGAAATTGCGAGAAACTGTCGGCCTTGTGGATTTGCGACGAGGAGACAACAGTGGCTCCGTGTCCACATCAGTGATGTCCGTCTCCTCCTCCGGTCGCTGGCGGGACTCTGTTTGTTTCAGAGTGTCCAACCGATCGTTCCCAGACTAAGATCACCACAAATGACTCATGCTGACAAGGGCATTGTCCGCACTGAACCAATGGTGGCTTTCGTTCAACAACCTGGCCATGGAAGGTGATCAAGACAGCTCTCTTTCACCTGCCTCCAACGCTCGGTGGTTCAACACCCGAGGTCGCGAAGACCGCTGCTCTGTCCGGCCATTTTGTCACTTCGTACTGCGTAATGGCATGATGCGCTGCTGCCAACAATCGCTCGAGCATTTGAGGAGTGGAATTCCACGTGTTAGTCACGTCAACAATGAGAACGGTTGACAGCGGGGAGGCCAGAGCTGCACGCATGCAACACCGCATGCAGGCCGGGAACGAAAGACAGGGTTGCGAACATAGTGTCGTGAAAAGTGGCGAACGACAGACCCTCGAGCCGTTCCTTCTCAGCATGCAGTTCCAGACCCCGGGTAGTCTCTTTAGAAATTTCTGCGACGACACAGGTTCATGACATGATGCCACGCAATGGATGTGCGTCCAGCCTAACCGATCTTAAGGCGGCCAGCAGATTTCGCCCCGTTATCAGTCCAAACCACCTTTCAGTCCTGGACACAGACAGGTTCTTGTCAACCCCAGCCAGCGCTCGGATCATCAGATGCTTAGAAGCCGTCCCACCTACAAACAGCTCCTGACCTTGTTGTGGACGGTCTCCAATGCTAGATTAATTTCAACACGGCCTGGTGTTCCTCTGGGTCAGCGTGTGAGATGCCACCAAGAGGACCTTGAGAGGAAAGAGCCGCTGCACCATCCCTGCGGTTTCTTGAAGACGCTGTTAGCGCCTGAGCCTGAGAGCCACCGTTGCACCCCCATAGCACATCCAACCCAGCTCACCCAGGTGAGCTGGATCACAGAGATATAGCGGCCTTCGCGGCCGTGCTTACTAACCATGTGTCGTGTGAGATGTTGACTTTTCTCCGGACACAGATGCGCGGCAGACAACGCCTTCTGAAATTTTTCTCAGATGACACTGGCTTGCCAGGGCAGGGAGGCTTTTCAGCAATAGAAAAATGCGCTGCCTCGGTCATCTGGTATTGGGGGCAAGCGAGGGCCATTGACGTGGCGGAACCCCCGTGTCCACCAGACGGAAAAGGCAACATTTTCCAAGGCCAAAAAAGGCCTGGCAAATGCCCCGAACATTCAGGCTTTTGGCTCATTGGCGATGGTTTTGGGTTAAAGTGTTTTTCTATTTTTCATTCTTCTTTTCCCAAACCTGGATATAGACAGAAGGCTGTGGCGCTAGACTCGGGCCCCGCTGTATGGCGTGCAGGTCGTCAAACTGTGGAACAGGAGAAGGGTAGGATGGGTCTCAGGAGGTGCTGGTGGAACTCGGCGGGCGACGGTGGAGGCTGAAGCGGAGGCTGTGATCTCCTGGATCATGACTCTGCAGAACATGGCAGCTGGAGGAACGCTTTAGGTGGTGCGTGCGGAGGAGGCGAGGACGAGACAGAGGGTGTGTGACAGTGGTTGGAAGGGCTCTCGTCGGTCCTGGCCTTTCTTTTTGGCCAGAGATTCCCATCCATTTTCAACTCATGCATTCGCTGGCATTGACTGCATACATGTTTGTTGGTGGTGCGTTACAAACCCACTTAAGGTTCTCCACTGCCTGCTACTGTCATACGTTTACTCGGCAATACATGAGTCAGCGGCATATGACAATCGCTGTGAATCTAGGCTTGCTCAAAAGAAGGCCCATGCTGTGAGAGTTCCTGGACCTTTTTTGACGGCGATAAAGCGCGGAGCGGGGTTTTGGCGCTGACCGTGCTGGCGTGAATCATATCAGCGGACCTTTCTGCTGCGACCGCCCCTCTCCCTTTTTTGTGGCGGGTACCCTTTATTACGAACTGCACTACCCATCGGCTTCCTCTCACGTCCACTGATGAAGCGCTCGCAAGAAATTCTGCGGAAGGAAGACCAGGATGTGATCCGCAATGTCACTCATCATCATCATCATCAACACAGGTGACTTGGTCGTCCTGACTTTCTGCATCCCAAGAAGCTGCGCTACAGACAAGGGGCACTGGAGTGCACAGGCGTTGCCCCGGACCGCACCGGGATTCTTTGCCGTTTAGCGAGCCGGCTGTCCTTCACCTCCTCTGATGGCATCAGTAACTGATCGTCAGAGCAGACTACGATCATTCCTCTTGATCTTTTAACAATTCCTTTCTGACTCCCACTGGCATTCTTGCCATTCAAAGAGGTCTTCAGACAATGGATTCGCCACAGTGGTGAGTACACGAGTGGCCCTTCGGGCTGCTTCATGTTTGGGACAGATGCTGATGGATGCTGAATACCACATTTGTGGCCGTGATCGTGGCGAGGACGAGGATAAGACTGCTAGATGTCAGGTTGCATTAACCACTGAAGGAACAGATTGGCGACGATGATTCGTTTACTTAATGATCACAGGGCCCATGAACCCAGCAGATGAGACCGAGGCCATGACTGGTCCTCAACTGACGAATCGCGCTGGCATGCATGTTGTTCGCCAGCACTGGAAGGAGCACTCTCTCGAGACCTCTACCTCCACTAGAGCTACCCCCCTCTTTGCTCGCTTAACCACCTGCATTTCGCTTCCATGTTCAGAAATATAAAAAATTATTGAGAAGGTAGCGAATAGTTTTTGGAAAGTCTCTTATTAAAAGACGGCAAAATCACGAGCTAATTCTCAAATCCCTCTAATCCAAAACAAAATCACTCGGATTCTCAAATTAACTGCACAGTGCAATCAACAAATTCTGGACTGGCAAAAGTCCAAAAAAACACTAATTTGTTATCTTGATGATATAATAAACTGTATATTTTGCACCTTTACAAATTCACCTTTTTGGGAATATAGATCTTGCAATGTTTTAAGATTTACTGTAATGCTGCGTCAATGAAACTCGTGCTGGTGCGCAAAAATCAAAAACCACGTAACTGTTTTAATGTTTTGATGATAATAAACGGTAATTTTTGCACCTTTCCATCACTCCTGTGGTGAATATAGAATGTGCAGCTTTTATAGATTTACGTATTATGCATGCGTCAATGAACTAGTGCTGGGTGCGCAAAAGTCAAAACAAAAACCCAACCGTTAACTGTTTATGTTTTGATATAATAAACTGTATTTTTTGCCACCTTTACAGATTCACACTGTGGTGAATTATACGAATTGCTGTTTTAAGATTTACGTAGAAGCTGCGTTCAGATAACAGTGCAGGTGGTGCGCAAAAAAGTCCAAAAAACACGTAACTGTTTAAGTTTTGATAAATAAACGTATTTTTTGCACCTTTCAATTCACCTGTGGGGTGTATATAGAATTGCTGTTTTAAGATTTACGTAGATGCTGTGTCAATGAACAGTGGTGGGTGTGCAAAAGTCAAAAAACACGTAACTGGTTATGTTTTGATATAATAAACGGTATTTTTTTTGCACCTTTCAATTCACCTGTGTGTGAATATAGAATTGCTGTTTAAGATTTACGTAGATGCCTGCGTCATGAACAGTGCTGGTGCCAAATAGTCAAAGAAACACGTAACTGTGATGTTTTCGTACGATACACCGGTATTTTTGGCAACAAACAACCATGTGCTGACTACAAATTGCTGGTTTGCTGAAATTTAATTCAAGGTGTGAATCTCATATCAACGTCCACAGGTGTAATGGGTAAAATAGAACACCTACTCTGGAAATGTATACTGTATAACAAAAGTCAGGAGTTTTTGCAGCTAACAAAAGATACCTGCCAGTTACTAGAAATGAAGTGTAACAATATAAGTCTCAGGCTGCCCATAACCATAAATCATTTCAACATAGCACCACTGTTAATAAAAAAGATATTCCACCTTACAATTGCTACCCTAAGTCTTGGTGCAACTTATCAGGATGTTTCTTTATAGATAGACATGCTATGACTTGTGTTCGCCCACGGGCCCGCCCCCCGCCCCTGGCTCATCCCCGGCCGTGAATTTACAGAGTGTGTGTAGATTCCTGCTTTAAGAAGTTACTCTAGCTAACTGACATAAAATTGGTTTCAAGCGCAAGCTCTAAACTAACTCAAATTGGAAGGATCACAGCTGCAATAGAAGAAGGTTTCTCTGTGCCAGAAATGAGACTTAAATACTAGTCGCTGAGAGAGCTGTTGGCCACAGGCACGGGATCGCAAGGTCCTACTCCCTACTGAGACGCAGAGAGAGACACTGAGAGGCTGAAACAGGAAACGGCTGTTTCTATGTAAAACGTCGCGTCATGTGATTTTTCCAGCCATCCAACCATACAACATCCCAGTACATGCGACGTCGCACACACATCTCACCTGCTCTATCTCTGTAATCTGATTCTGCTGGCCGCCTAACACGTTACAGGAAGCGCCGAAAAAGATCGCGATCCTTAATAGATGATGCACAGATTTTAACCTTAAATATCGGCCACGATCTGGAAATTATCGGAAGCACCATAAAAACCTTGCCGTGATTTCAACTTTGTCGATAAAAATCGCTCAACACTATCCATCAGTATTCCGCACCTGTGCAACTTCTCCCATCTAGAAGGACTTTTCTTATTCTGACCTTCATACATGGTATTGGACTTTTTTGTCCTTGTCATTGGTGAGCTGTAAGTATGGCCAGTTCTGTATGGTAGGAAGGCAGTGTGCAAGATTCATGTATAGTAGCTCTAGGGTGAGCCTCAAAAATCAGCTCCCACTGTTTGTGGGCCCAGAGTCAACTCACTTGTGGAACCCAGAGAAATCACTCCACAACGCGGTGGCCCCAATGGATCAACGTCCACTTGGAGTTGGGGACCGCAGAATCACACTCCAATTGGTGGCCTCAAGAATAATCTCTACTGGGAGGCCCTAATAATCAACTCCACTGGTGGTCCCCAAGAAATCAACTTCCACTAGGTGGATTCCCCAACAATCAAAACTCTCCACCTATTGGGACCCCCATATAATCAACTCCCACTGGTGGCCCCATTTTCAACTCAATGCGTGGGCCCCAAGAACCAACTCCATTGCTGGGCCCCAGGCACACATGTCTGACACTGCTCCAGCCACAGCAATTCATAAATGTTCCTCTCCCATCTTTTAAGTAGTAAAACTAAAGTGTCTTAATGCAATCAGATATAAAGCTATTTACATGAGCAATAAGAGACGTGTAGTAATGTCAGAAATCTGGTTTTTCGCACAATAGTAAAAAAGCCAAAAACCAAGTGGAACAAAGTTTATGCCTTCTCCGCCTCTGGGACCCTCAGCTATCACTGCTGCTGCTACCCAGGTACAACGAGCCCAAGCCTGTCGGATAGGAACTGAGTGCGGCTGAAAGAGAGTTCTTACCTTAGTCTTTATAACTTTCATCTCACAGGTATACATTGCAGCTCGGTCTGTCCACACTACTTCAGCGCACAGTATAGAGGTCAGGCACCCCCTAGTGGACATGTGTGAATTTAAGCCTGCCATGAGTTTAATGGGAGGCAGCTGCGACAGTCAATAGAGCCCTCATACGAATGAATTGGTGCAACATTCACAACATGACACTTCATATTTCGCCATTTCACAGATGCTTCAATAAGGCTGAAACCAAATAACACAACATTTGCCCTACGTAAGTAGCCATTAATGCTGGAAAATAACTTTCCACATAGTCTTGGGTAGCTTTACCCTCCTCAGACACTCAGCACAGCTGAGAAGGAGGGGGGCGCACTTTCCTGTTGTTTGACTCCAAAAAATGATGTGTGATGTCCTCTCCTGGACCCGGGGACACTGGAATATTACACTGAGTAGTTCAGCTTCTACAGGCTGTGGCACAGACAGGCTTCTTTTAAAGTGCTGTTCTTTCTTAAAGAGGTGTTCCCACACGTCCACGCTGCAGGTCGCATTATAGCTGGTTAAAAACACTAGACCATACTTACAGGTCAATGGCTGGAAAATAGGAGGCAATATAAGCCCTTAGTACTACCTGCGAGAAAATTTAACCAGGTTTCAGAAAAACTAATGAACAATCGCTGCACGCACATCCCATCACCACAGAGTGGGAGCAAACTGCCGTAAAAAAACTGCACATTGCACCAGTTTACACAAGTATGCAGAAAGCAGGAAATCACAACACAGGAGAATAACAAAAAATACAGATAAACACACCCCACTCACAGTCACCTGCGACTGTGTCCAAGAGGGGGGTTGATTGCGTGCTATGTATTAACTGATCACACATGCAGATAAAGGCTTAAGTAGGGGACCAGTTAAAACAATTATGTGTGGTGCACCACGCTGGATTACAACCAATTGTGGTCAGGTACCCTTGCCGGTCATCTAGCACACAGACCACACTGATGTAAATGGTTACGGATTCACTGCCTCTCACCTTCCTTAAAGGGGTTGTCTCACAAACAATGATTTTGTCCCTGTTATCTGTTTTCATTTTGAATTCAAAGGGGCGTGTTACGGTTTTCCACTAGGCTGCAGTAGAAAGCCAGGTATGTAGCTATAGCGACCTAGCACGACAGTCTAGATCAGAATAGTATCAAACAGGGTCTGTCCTATAGCGACTAAGGAGCTGATGCAGCCCATACACGAGGGGATATCTCAGAATAGGTAGATAATTGTTAATGAACACATATCACAAAAGTGACTTGTTTTTGCAAGATCTTAACATAAAAAGCAGCAATCCTTGGTAGTGAAAAACCCCTTTTAAAAAACCTTTTTAAAACCTGCTGGAGTTTTGCGCATTATCATCCGATTCCATCCACAGGGAGATTGTTTACATTATTCGTCTCCATCAGTTCTTATGGAGCCAAAGGTCGTCCACCCTTCTTTGCCTTTATTGTGCACTTCCATTACTCTCTGTATTCTCTGATACATACCTGCTGATAACCCTCGTGCTGTACACTCAATAAGGCTCAGCTTTGCGCTACTTCCGTCTGAAGAGCATCCTGCTTGAGCAAGCCTCCACTAATGGCAAGACACTGTTTCTAATTCAATTAGTAACATGTTGTGTACTTGGTCTCCATGAAGTCAAAATGGTGCACAGCAGTAATGAGGAGGACTGATTTCCCCAATTCAAATTGATCTATCCTAAATTTAAATTTGTGGACAATTCCAGGATCAAACACCTGCGTTGTAAAGTTTGCCATTAAGCTCTTGTTTAGAGAACACAAGTAATGTGCAAAAATGTACTGAAACATCAAACAGTTGGACAAGTGCATCTAAAGTTCAGAACAATCAATCACACATCCATCCACGAGGAGGGGAAACTGCCTACAAAAACTGCACATTGGACCATTTACACCAGTATGCAGAAAAGCCATAATACAACACGGGAGATATACAAAAATACTGATAAACAACCACACACACAGTTGACTCTCCATGAGGGGGGTGATCGCTAGTAATACAACTGCACATAGATAGGGCTTATATAGGGGCCAGTTATACTGTTACGTGTGGTGCACCATGCTAGCTTACAACAAATTGATGTCGATCTTACTGTTCAATTGAGCAGGTTGCCCAGCATATTCCAAGTGTCCAACACAAAATACTAACTCTCTGTGCTCCCCAGTATCATAAAACTACATACCGGCATCCTGTTTCCTATACACATAAAGACTTTTTCCACAAAAATAAAGACCGTAGTGCAAATTTATTACAAAGCTTAGAAATCATAAGGCCGTCCCTGGAAAAGCAAGACCTAGCGCGCAGTTATCACTGCAGCTTCTCACAATCCAACGCCATAACCTTAATTTTTAGTCAGATCCTTTAGATATGTCTTACCTTGTGGTGGGAGGCTGCCTTGGACAAGAGGTGCTCATTTAAGGAAAAGTTTATTCGCTGGGTACTATGAGAGAATTTGGGGCCAATGGCTTCTACAAACCGAGCGCCTGGAGTCACAATGAAATTCACCAGAAAATTCAGGTTTGGGAGTTGTGATGATGATGTTCCAGAAGATGGACGACATGACATGTGCACTGAATAAATGTTGACGATTTTGTTCATGAAATACCGGGATGAACGTTAAATGGGTACCATAGAATGTTTAACATGGAAACAGAGTCACAAGAAATTCTTTCTTATATTTTTTATTTTTTTACTTATGTTTATTCGGTTTCTCATGAGAACTTCACAAATACATATATGAGTTTACAAAAGACTACATTTTGCGATGAAGAGTAAAGACGATATGTTGTCCGCGGCAAGAGCGCGGCTATTAATGCGAGTTTCAAGCCGACCCAAGGCCAGAATAGAAGATGTCGTATTAATATAATCGCGGACCCGAACAAGTGACAAATGCTCTTTGAAGTCCAAACGAGAAACTAATTCTTCCTATTTTAAAACCTTAAATATACAAGACACAACTACAAAGATAAAACACACATCAATCTTCTATCACAGAAATCTAAGGACAATCACCGAGACAGAACCAACCAAGAGACAACGAAGGAGGAGAAAATCTAGAAGAGAGAAAACAAAAAGAAACAAAAAAAAGGGGGGGTGGTACTAAAGGGTGTACTGGCTGAGTTCACCACCTCAATGGGACGCTGAGGCCCCGCTCACATACGACACATTCGTGTGATGGAATCAGAGTTTTGTTCTGTATCTCCTGATGTTTGTGATGACCAGTACCTACAGTATATTAAAATAAATTTGGTCTATGATATTATTTTGTTCAACACGAAATGTGAATTCTTGCTCATGAAAAAATAAGACATCCCCTGAAAATAAATACACATTCCAAAATCAGTAGCACACTATCAACTAAAAGAAACCATTAAAGGGACATATTGGAATTCTTTTAAAAGCATTTCTGCTATCTATGATACATGGGGGAAAAAAAAAAACTTTTGAGATTCCATTCACAACTTTTGATCACAACAACTGCCTTACGCCACCTCTGAACCTTCAACGGGATCTCAGGCTAGTGGTTACTATACTATTCGTTACCTCCTGCCGATTTGGGTCCTATTCAGAACCTCCATAGTCCCTGGGAATGAAGGAGACCAGCTTCAAGTTTACACTGCACTTATTAATAAGGCTGCCGCAGGCGTGGGTGGAGTGATGCAAAAAACCAAAATGGAGGCAATGCACTCCTCCGACATACAGACTAGAAACAATATAGTGGTTCTGCTACATCAAAAAAAACACTTTTGAAAAAAATGATAGCATAGGTGGCCGACACTGGTGGGCTGCGTTAACATACATAACACACTTCCTAAAATCAGTAGTCATCACTATCAACTCAAAGAAGCCATGTAAAGGGGACATTACGATACTTTGAAAAACCATTTCTGCTTTATCACGTGATATATTATGGGAAAAAAAAACAAAAACTATGAGATTTCTGTTTCGACACTTTTGATCAGAACTGCTTACAAGCCCACCTCCGAACTCTCCGACGGAGATCCTCATGATGCATTGGTGGCTTCCCTAGTCACTTATTGTATTCCACCCATCTCTCGTTTTGGGTCCGCACTCCACCCACCTTCGCTAGGCTTTTAATAAGTACAGTGCTAAAATATGTAAGCTGGTTCCTTCATTCCCACGGACTTTATGGAGGTCTTCAATAGGACCCAAATGGAGAGCGTAACAATAATTGTAGGACCACCTGCCTGAGATCTCCCGTTGAAGTTCGGCGAGAGGTGCCTTAAGCAGTTTTGATCAAAATAATGAAACTGAGAATCTCAAAAGTTGTTCTTTTTTTTTTCCACTATATCCTAGAATAGCAGAATGCTCTTTCAAAAGATTCTCCTATGTCCCCCTTTAGATGGCTTCTTTAGTCTTGAATGTAGTGCCACTGATTTTGGAATGTGTATGTATCTGTTACAGCCCACCAGTGGTGCACCTATGCTCATTTTTTCAAAACGTGAGTTTTTTCTTTTTCTGTGCAGAACCATATATTGTTTTTAATCCCCTGAAAATAAGACCTAGCGTGTCTCTAGGAGCAAAAATTAATACAAGACGACTCTATTCTTATTCAGGAAACCAGGAGTACTGTTAAAAAATATTAAACATGAGCTATTAGTTGATATTTTGGCTATGCAAGCTCACAACCCACATTAGGGGCCTCATTGTCTTATGAGTCCCTACATTAACCTTACTAGCAATTACTTACTAGCGGATTATAGCTAGGTACAAGCCGACCGTCTGAGAGAATGAGGAGGGCGGAACGTGTGGTCGTCCACCGCATTCTTTTCTATGGAGTTTCAAATATAGTTCAAGAAAGCACACTCAGCTGAGCCATCAAAACATCTATAGAACAGAATGGAGAGTTGAGCAAATGTGTGACTTTCTGTACAGACCCGCACCTATCAGTGTGATGCAACATCCTATCAATATGTCATAACAGTATGTGATGGGAACACCCCCTTTAATTGTAATTCAAATTATCCTATAGACTAGCTGATTTTTTGGCGGAGGGGAAAAAGAGGCCTGTCTCCCATCAATAATAATACTGTGCTGTGCCATTGGGCATGGCCCAATTATCGAGTAGCTTATTCTCAGGCACAAGATTCAATACAGTCAGAAATTATGTAATCCAAACACCAAACTCGAGTCTACATTTTAGAGTCTATACAAATGACATTTATGATAGCCTGTATTATGTTAATGATCCAGAGGACTGTGCACCTATCTGTGTGCGCTTTGCCTTACACAACAAGAGTCCCTCCAGTATACGACACTGTTGTACCAATCCGGTTTGGCTTTAGCTGCTCACTGTGCAAACACAGTAAGAAATACAGGATGCTATATAATTCTCTTTCTACCCTTTAAAGGGGTTTCTCACTTACAAGGATTTGCTTTTTTTACATTAAAGATCTTGTAGAACAAGTCACTTTGCAATATGGTGGTCCATTAACAGCGTCCGACCTAAACTCCTTAGGATATCCCCACTTGTATGGGCAGCATACATCTCCTCAGTCACTATAAGCGTACAGACCTGTATAGACTCTCCTGAGTAGGCTGCCAATAACTGGTTGATCTATAGCTACCAGACCTGTTTCAAATCTTTCCAGTTAGGCTGCCAGCACTGCGCTTTCTATAGCTACAGACCCTGTTCCCGATCTCTCCGATGACAGCTCAGTCCAGTGCTGGTCGAGCAATAGCTGACAGCGACCTGTATCTACTGTCTCACTCCTTATAGGCTGCCAGTCGCTGTCACAATAGCTACCAAGAGACGCTGATTTTTGATCTCTCCTCGATAGGCTTCCACTTCCAGACCTTTCTCAGCCTCTCCGATTAGGCAGCCAGTGCTGGTCGCTCTTAGCTACAGACCAGTGTCCCTCAGCAGCTAACCCATCACTGCAGACCAGGAATAGCAAGTCTAAAGCGTGAATTTCAAAAATGTAACTGAGAAAACAGGACTGAGGAATCAATGGAGTGAGACAACCCCTTTAAAATTTACTTTTTACTCAAACAAAGACCAGAAATAGGAATGCCTTCCTGTCCTGCCAGCTTCTTATTGGCTGAATCCTTTTTGCAAAATGTGTTTACTAGAAAATGACTGCATGTATGCAGCTAGGGCCACGTGTGAACTGGCGTGTTTTCAGCCCGAAAACTGGTGCAGTCCCGCATTATGGAGTGCCTGCGGCACTTTCAAAAGGCCGAGATCGGAGGTGTGCTGGAGGCGGGGCGCACTACAAAAGTATGAGGCTACACATTTATAGCTTTAGTACAGCAAATCCAGGTGCATTACTGCTGGAACAGGTAGAGCTCCTTAAAAGTGGTTTACCTGAGCCAGAAGTGTCGCTTTGCAGCTAGAAAGTGCTAAATCTAGACCCACAGTAGACAGGTTCAAGATCAGGCGCATGCTACACTACAAATGCACACAAAAAAATGGCACCTGGGCGCCAAAAATCATACATGTCTCCCATAATGTGTGAACCCAGCATTAGTGTGCTGTGGCAGTTTTTGTTCTTAGCACAGTATTACTTGCACTTTAATCCTCTGTTGCATTTTTGCATCTTGCAGGTTTGGTGAGTTATGACTTTCCCATTAGCTGCTGTTAGGCTACATCCACACTGCAAAGGACAAAGTACTTGTCAATTCAAATCAGAATCCGACCACTATTTTACACTCGGTTTTAGTTTTTTTGTCCTGTTTTTTTGCCGCAGTTTTCGGATTTTGAACGTCCAATTCAAATGAACGGTAATATTATCCTCTGTTTTCAAGTGAAATATGGCGGATTATAGAACATGGTCTAAATTTTTTGACCCGGTTTTCGAATTTCAAATCTGACCTCAGAAAATCTACAGCTCGGATTTTCTATACTGTCGGATTTTAGCGGATTCTAGATACCGAATCTGCTTAAAAATCCCACAGAAATTCACTGTCGTGTAGACGTAGCCTTATTGATTTGTACATAAGATCCTGGACTTTTGGTATTGATTGTGATTTATTCTCATACACTCCTTATTGAAGATGTTGTTATGTGGATTGTTATACTCTGTAATACTGATGTTCATATGATTTCCCGTTGTTTGTTTTTATTGATTTTTTGTAAAACAGATACCAAAAACATGTTTGCTTGTTTTTATTTCAAAAAATTCCCAAATCAAAATCTGAGGAACCATATTTCTAAACAGCACAGCACAAAAAATTCCTCTAAAATATAACTTTTAATTCAACAAAGCTTAAAACCTTAAATCCAATATGCAGTATATCTAGGGACATTAGACAAATAAACAAAACTCGTATGGAGAGATCCTATTTTTTCCCTACAATTCTGGACCTCCTCCTGTCCCTTAGCAGACACCCCGCCCCAAGAAGGGCGACCCCACAGATATCTCTCCACTATGCAATCCCTATCTCTCAACCCTATGCTAAATATAATCAATATAGGGGAGATGGATACAATGTATAAACAATGAAGATCACAGATAGATCCAAACGAGAATGCACATGTACAAAACTATGTGCACCTTGTTGCTCAACAGGAAAAGCCTCCCCTCCTCCAACTATTGCAAACAATGCCGAAAAATTGGTAGGGCACACGTTTTTTCCCCACCGTTGGAAGTACCTTGCTTACCCCCCCTATATAAACCAAAAACGTACACAAAGGCTTTTTGGACTAAACAATATTTTTTACTATCTTTATAATATTTGTATAAAAACATAGTTTTTTATGACGAACACCTGGCAATGAAAAACAATAAATACTGGCATACTTAGTGTAAAAAAACATCTCCTTTAGGGGTTTTAGTATCCCGTAGTAATGTTGGGCCGATAAGCGGGATGCACCTCAGTGGGGGCCCATGCAATGACGCGACGTTTCAAGGTCCCCGCTTTCTTTTTTTCAAGATGCGTATTAAGGGCACACCATCCTCTTTTTCACTGTCCTAATCACACAGGGTGTATGTTACAAAACCCTATACTAAAAAAAACAATAATTTGATATCATGCTAAAAAAAAAATACGAATAACTAAAATTTTTAGAAAATAAACGGTAAGGGAGAACATTTATTCTAGTGCATAGGTTACAGGTAGCAACGTAGACTTAAAGATTCGTTTAACCCCTTTGGTGCGATTGTGTCCATTGTTGCAATCCAGTACGCTTCCCTCTGTAGTAACCTAATTTTATTTTGACTTGTATCTGAGACATTCACTTGTTCAAGTACACACCAACGTAAGTCACAAATGTTATGTTGGTGTTCATTGAAGTGTTTCGCTACAGTAGTCTCACCAAAGCCTCCCCTCCACCATGCTATTGCTGGTGTGCATTATCCTGTGAGTGGTGTCACTTTTTCTAAATAAAATTTCTAAACTTTGTCTTGTTTACTACCAATTAGTAGCACCCCTTCTAAAATCATATCATTGTGGTGCTCGTAGTTTTGTCTTACTATAAGGGCATGTCCCCACGGCACGGGTTTGCGGCCGGTTCTTCAGATGGTTTGCGGTTTTGCTGACCGTCTGAAAAAATGGCCGCAAACGAGCATAATGGGCTCCTATGGAAAACCCGTGCAGCAGTCCCCATTGCACGGGTTTTCCGCCCGGCGGTTTCTCTGCCCGCGGGCCGCCTGAAAGGCGTTCAACATGCACATTCTTCTATCCGGTTTTCGGACAGAATCTGTGAATGTGGAGGAGAAGGGCTTTTCTCTGCTCATTGCGAAGAAAACCCATCCTCCCCCGCGGCTGTGTGCACGGCACAAAAACCAGACAAATACCGATCGGATAAACCGACCAGTATTTGTCCATTGCCGTGTAAACATGCCCTAATGGTCCGTCCACAGGACGGTGATTTACTGTTGGATTTACAAGTGGATGTGGGTTTTAAAATCCATAAAAATCAGACTATAAACCATCCCCATAGACCTCAACTGAAAATCTGAGTTGTAGTCCAAATGACTTGGATTTGTTGAGGTCAGATTACTCAAAAAACTTTCAGGTCAAAAACGCGTTTCAAACATTTCTTTGTCAGATCTGTGTCTAAAACCCCATAGAGATGAATGTTACTTGTTGTCTGACTGTAAATGAACAAAAATGACCTAAAATTTGCATTGAAAACCAGGTCAACATACTCATCAAATGACGTGGTTTTAGGATCCAGAATCCGACGAATATTCTGACATTTGGCGTGTGGACGCAGCCAAAAATAGAAAATCTGCCTGCAACACATAACAATGTTTTTGTGGATTGGCTGCAAATTTGTTGCAAGATCCGTCGTCGAAATGTTCAGCCACATCCGGACCTACTCTGAGGAAAAAGTTGCACCTTGCTCACAGCAGACTGTAGTTCCTATTTCTTGTTTGAATGTTTTATGTAATTACAGTGTTCCTTTAAAGGGGTTTTACCACGACGGCATTTCATGCCTGTTTTGTCCTGTTTCCTGCTTTTCTGTGTGTTTTAAAAGGGAGCCTTGAATGATTTTCTTCTGAACTGCATAATCATGTGACAGCAGACGTGACACTCACCGTTGCCTTTCCCACAGTGTGTGCACTCTAGAGGGGGCAGTTACAGCACGGCTTATTTGGCCACAGATTAGAGCGTTACTGCGCGCATGGATTTGCGCTGTAGTACGGTTCCATTCCATCAGCAGTAACTACGGTTAATCCACAGTTTTAAGAGTACAGTGATTCGCCTGAGCGGGGGAGAAAGTGGACATGACATAATACAGGCGCAATACGTACCGTGGATAATGCAAGTATATCGGGGCGGTAGCGGGCAGCGCACCCAGCCACGCCCCCGCACCCGCCACCTTATTCAAGCCGTTATTGCGATGACGCCAATCCGCTCGCAATTAATGGCTTGAATAAGCCGTGTGAACGCGGCCTAAGAGTCAAACATGGTCTGTTTATGGGAAGAGCTGTGAGTAGCTACAATGTAGTTGAGTGGTTAGCACGTCTGCCTTTAAGTGTAGGGGTCCTGGTTTCAAATCTGTGCAGTAACCAAACGAGGATTTTTTTCTCAATGCACATACTTAATTCAGGTTTATTTTTTTCCTTTTATTTATTTTCACTGTTTGCACTAATACTAAAGGAGTACAGAGGACAGGGATGAGCAGGGGTTTGAACAATCACTCAGCAGTGAGTGTGTTAGTGATTACTAAGCGTGTGAGGGATGACAGTAGCTGCCTGAAAGGAGAGGTGATGTCTGAGCATGTGCGGCCAGGACTGAGGAGCTCTCGGTCACTTGGAGTATCTGGAGTACACTAAAGTAACACGAAGCATGCCCAACAAAATGTTGTTATGAATATTGAATGGTTGTTCAGAAAAATCTTTCTTGTATTTAATTTTGCAAGCTTCAATTTTACTTCCTATTTAAACCTTTTTAATTTGCAATAGTTTACATGAATAAAGTATTTCCGCATACAAATACCTCACAGTTTACAGTCGCCGCTCTGAAAAACTCGTCTTCTGAGACAATGCCGACCAATGGATCCCTAATGTCACCCCCTAAATTCTGTCACACATTCGTCACTTCCTGCACTTTGGCCACCACAGGCACCTTACCTGGTATATAGAGTATTGTTGGCTGGCAGGTTCATCCACGCAATTTTCTGTATATACCCCATATTTATGAAAACATGGCCGGCACCATTGTAAAACAAGCACTTGTCACCCTTTGTTTTCACCCATACACTCTAATAGATTGTAAGCTCTTGCGAGCGTCACTCCACACCTGATGTCTCATTAGTCAGTAGTTTTTGTATAATGTAATGTCTGGATTGTCATGTACTGATACTCTTATATTGTTACAAGTGCTGCGGTAATATGTTGGCGCTATATAAATAAAGATTATTATTATTTATTATTACTAACATGTCCTGTCACCTGCTTCTAGACATGTATTAGTGAGGTGCATGCGTGATGGTCGGTCTATTGCGCCTTCTACAGCTTACAGTGCAGTTCTACATGCTCCCTTGTACTGCTATTACATGAAGGATGAGCCATTCCTTTGGGGCACCAGGTGAAGGCCCATTTTCTTTTTTGCTGGTCCATTGTGTATAAAAGTCCATGAACCAAAGAAAGCTCATATTCTCACTCATAGAAAAGTGATTTCCGCACTCCAGTAGTCTCTCTGAATGTTATTTAGAAGGATTTGTAAGTGCTTTATTGGATTAGTAATAGACTTCATTTTTTCTTCGCTATGTTATATTATGTTGTTACATTTTTGAGCTCTTCAGAACCAATTACAGTTTTCTTATAATTGTATATGGTTATTAACTATTTAATGGCTCGTCCCAGAGCCAGTTAATGTTGTATGGTAAGGGGCCTCTGAACTCAGAAACGTGTGCAGTCTACAAATATATCCATGTTTCAGTGTCAGTGCTTCCGTACTATTGGGAAACAGTGTTGCAAGTGCAGCCGCTTCCAAGAAATTATCATGGTCAGCCCTCTTTGAAATTTTTTTCAAGGTGTTTGCAAAACCTTAAAACCCAAGAGGAAACACGGGGCCCCTTTGTATAAAAAATTTGAGCCCCGGGTTTTGGTCGCTAGACTTTGAATTGGTCGCAACGGGCTTTGATTGGTCGCAAAGGGTTCGTTTGGGTTTGCTATAGCTTTTGATTTTTTACTAGGGGGCCCCTGATTGGCTGTTATGAGCTCGGGTTGGGTTTTAAAAAAGAGCTCTTTTTGGGGGTTGTAGGGGCCCCTCTGATTTTTTTCTAGGGAGCTTGTTTTTGTTACTAGGGCTTGATTGGCTGTTATGAGCCTGGTTGGTTGCTAAGGCTCTTTTTTGGGTTTTGCTAGGGGCCCTTGATTGGTTGCTAGGAGCTCTGATTAGTTACTAGGGGCTTGTTTGGTTTTTATGAGTTTTCGGGTTTGGGTTGCTAAGAGCTCTTTTTGGGTTGCTAGGGGGCTCTAAATTGGAAAAGGGTGATTTCTGATTGGTTGCAAAAGGGGCCCTGATTTTTTTTGCTATGGGTTGTTTTGGTTTTGTTTGTGGGCTTTATTGGTTGCTGTGGGCTAAAAATTTGGGTTTACTTTGACTCTGATTGGGTTTCTAGGGGGCTCGTTTGGGCCCACTAGGGAGCTCTTTTGGGGTTGCTAGGGGCTCGGGTTTGCCCACTATGAGCTCTAAATTAGTTACTATGGGCCTGTTTTGGTTGCAACCCCCGGGTTTTGGTTTTGTTTGAGCTCTGTTTGGGTTTCCTTTTGGGGCTTAAATTGGTTGCTGTGAGTCTGTTTTTTTTTGCTGTGAGCTCTGTTTGGTTGAAAGGGGCTCTGTTTGGGTTGGTTATAAGCCTGATTAAATTTGCTAAGGGTTTTGATTTTTTTACTTTGAGCTCGGGTTGGTTGCTAGGGGCCCTCTGTTTGGGTTTTGCAAATGGGCCTAAATTGGTTCCTTAGCCTGATTGGTTGCTATGGGCTCTGATTGGTCACTAGGGGCTTTGTTTGGTTTTATTTGTGAGCTTGTTTCTTGCTATCCCCCCTTTGTTTGGGTTTTGCCAAGAGCCTGTTTGGGTTTTACTATGACCCCTGATTGGTTGCAAAGGGGACAGGGGGACGGGCCCTTAAATTTTTAGACAGGTTTTCCCAAAACATAAGGGCCTAATGTGTAAAAAAAGGTTTCCAGATGCCCTGGGTCTCCCACAAACTTCCCCAAGGTTATACATCAAACGGGAAAATTTTTGGTTTTAGCCTGTCACAGCCCTTTTTTTTTCCTTTTTCCCGGTATAACCACAGGGGCCAGTATTATGAAAAAAAGTGAAAACGGGGAAAAAAAAATCGTTTCCCATAGTAACTAGGGCGACATGTATGAACCCCCCAAGGTCCGGACCCGCCCCCTTTCCCCCCAAATTTTTTTCCCCCCGGAAATTTTCCGCCTTGATTTATTTTCGGGGCCGGGGCGCGCTCATAATAAAAATGTAAAGTCCCCGCGGCCTCCCCTTGTTTTTAGGCGCATGCGGGTCCGGGCCCCAGTGGCGGGCCTGGCCTATGATTCGGCCCCGGGGTATTTGGGTTTAAATGCGGGGAAAAGGGGTCCCCCACCCCCGGGCCCCCTGTGTGGGGGCATGCGGGCCGGGGCGCGGGTTCCGCTGCGCCTTTGATTCGGGGGCCCCGGGGGTTTTTTTGGAACTCTTTCATGGGGGGAAAAGTTTTTCCCGCCGCGCCTCCCAGTGGTGGGGTGGGGCCCCGTGGGGGGGAAAAACCCGAGGAAACATTTTGGGCGTTTGCGCCAAAGATTCGCCCCCGGGGGGTAGCGCACCCAATAAAAGCGGGGAAAATTTCCCCTTTGGGGGCTTCGCCCGTTGGGGGGGCACAGTGGGGGGACAGGGGGGCGCAGTGCGGAACTTAGGCCCCGTGGGGGGCGGGCCCCAAAAAAAAACATTTCCGATGGGGGCCCCCCAAAGGTTTGGAAAACCAGGGAGAAATCATTCCGTTTTCCCGGTGCAAAGGTTTAAAATAAAAAATCCCCTTTAAAAGGGGGAAAAAACATTCCCAGGAAAAAGAGCTAAAACCTTTAAAAAATAAAAAAAAACCCAAATTCATTTTCCCCAAAAAACCAAATTTCAAGAATTAGGAATTGGAAATTGCCGGGAAATACAGAAATTTCAAATTCTAAAGCTATTCTGTTTGGGTGGGCAGAAACCGGCCAATCAGAATTATGAATTTAAACCCCATTAAAACCTAGGGGGAAGTTTAGACCAATCAGAACCCAAACCGACGGGATATTCAAAATACAGAAAAAATTTCTGAAAACCCTGATTGGTTTAAATACCGGGGACTTGTCTACCTCAGAATAAAAATTGGGAGCGACAGGGACCCTTTTTGGGCCTATGGAGAATTTTTTGAAAAATGAATGGAGCGCCCAAAAGCCCCTTTTCTAGTCTAGGGGAAAGTTTAGACCAATCAGAACCCAAGGCGGGATAATTCAAAATACAGTAAAAAGAAAGAAAAGAGCTGATTGGCTGGCAAAAGGGGTGGCTTGGATACCCCACCCCAATCAGAGCCAAAGCTCCTTCCCCAAAATTATAGCCCTAGGAGGATGGGCCTCTAAAACCTGGCGCTCAGCGCGGGCGGCATAAAGTATTAACAAAAAAATGATTTTTTTTTAAGTGAAAAAACATTATCAGATAAAAGCAAAAACCCTTCTTTACAAAAAAAGTTTTTAAAAAAACCCGAAAAAACGCTTTTGGTCCCCGGGCCCCGGCGCAACAAAAAAAGGGGGGAAATTTGAAAAACAAAAGGAATCGGGGGAAATACAGTAATTCAAATTGTTTAAGCTTTTATTGGCCCGGAAATAAACCACCCCAATCAGAATAGGAGGCCCAATGTCCCATTATAAAAAAAGGAGGAGAATTGCCCAACCCGAATAGCAGCGAAAATGTTCCTTTAAATATCCTATGGAAAAAAAATTGCCCAATCATTTTAAAAAAGGCGGGACAGTTAAAAATACATTTTAAAAATGCAAAACGAGCGTTTGGGTTTAAGCGGCGGGGGCTCGCCCCAGCTTACCAATCAAGGCGACTACTTTCTCATAATTTCAAAGGGGGGAAAAGAAAAATTGAGCGCGCCTTTAAAGGCTAAGTTTAAAAAAAGGCGCCGTTTTTGGCCAAAAGGGGAGACAGGCGCCCAAAGGGGTTTTTCAAATGAAATTTGAAAAAAAAACGAACTTTGGCCAAAAATCAAAAAAAACACAACAAAAAAGGCCCCCTTTGGTATATAAAAATGAATAAAATATGGGGGTAACGAAAAAAAAAAATAAATTTCAAAAAATCTTTTTAAAATTATTTTAAATTTTCGTTACCCGGGTTTCAATAAAATGGGCGAAAAAACAAAAGAAAAAAAACCATTATTTTTTTGAATTAATATTTTTTTTCGTTCCCCATAAAATTTTTCCCTTTTTTAAAATACAATGGGGACAATTTCTGAAATTGTTATAATTTAAATTTTGGGGAAAAAAGTAAAATTTTTAAATTCAGATTGCATTAAAAAACCCAAAGGAGCGTCGTCGCTTCCCAAATTGGTCCAAATAACGGCCCCTTTTTTAAACTTAGCCAATCAAGAGCGCGTCAGAATTTTTTTTTCCCCATAGAACTTTGAAAAAGTAGTCGGGGCTTGATTGGGAAAAAAGCGGACGACCCCCCGCCGCTTCAACCAAAAGCTCGTTTTTTGCATTTTTTATGTATTTTGAAATTGTCCCCCCTTTTAAAAATGTTTGGGTTTTCAATTTTTCTCCCATAGGAAAAAATTGGGGAAATTTGGGTCGCCCCTTTTTGGGTTGGTAAATTTCCCCCTCCATGGGTTTAAAAAGGGGAATTGGCCTCCTATTCTGTTTGGGGCTTTTTTAAATCCCGGGACCAATGAGAATAGCTTAAAAAAATTTGTTTACTGTTTTTTCCCGGCGATTCTCTCTATTGAAATTTCCCCAAAGTAGCCCCGGTCTTTGGCGCCCAAACGCGTTGTTTGGTTTTTAACTGTTTTATTTTTTAAAGGGAAGGGTTGGCTCTTTATCGAAAATTTTTTTAAACACTTAAAAAAAAAAATGTTTTTATTAAAATTTCATCCGCCGGCGCTGAGTGGAGATTTCAGAGCCCCCATCTCCCCATAACTATAATGGGAGAAGGGAGCTTGCGCTCTGATTGGCGGGATAAACTAAGCCCCCCGAGCCCCAGCCAATCAGCTCTTTTTTTGTTTTTTTTACGTATTTTGAAAATGTCCCCCCTTTGATTTTTTATTTGGGCCAAAATTTTTCCAAAAAGGATATAATGGGCTTTTGTCGATCCTATCTGATTGGTTTAAAACCCTTCAAAGGTTAGGGTTTGGGGCCCCTGGGCGCCCCCTAATTTTGATTGGGGCCCCCAAAATTCTCCATAGGAAAATAAAAAGGGCATTGGGTCCCCAATTTTGAATTTTTGGGCAATTCTCCCCCTTTGGTTTTTAATGGGACCCTTGTCGTCCTATTCTGATTGGGTGGTTTATGCCGACCAATGAGAATACTTAAACAAAATTTTAAAATTTCTGTATTTCCCCGGGGATTTTTCCCCTATTGCAATTCCCTATGTAGCCCGGTCCCGGCGAAAAAACGCGTTGTTGGGGTTTTTAACGCTTTATTTTTAAAAAAGGGGTTTGGGGTCTTTAAACTGATAATGTTTTTTCATTAAAAAAAAAAAAATTTTTTTTTTTTAATATTTATGGCCCCCAAAGGCGGGTGACGCCGAGATTTTAGTGCGCCCCTCTCTCCTTTGACTATAATTTGGGGGAATAAACACGCGGGCCCGATTGCGGGGATAAGGGGGGGCCCCCCCCCAAACCCCCCCCCCAGCTCCCAAACAGCTTTTTTCTGTTTTTTACTGTAATTTTTAATTTTTCCCGCCGTGGGTTCTGAATTGGGCCCCAAAACTTTTACCAAAGACAAGAATGGGTCTTTTGGTTTGCTTTCCTTTTTCTGATGGCTGGGGGCTCGCCCAAAACCCCGGGAGCTTAACCAATTTAGCTCTTTTCAACAATTTTTTACTGTTTTTTAAACTATCCCCCCGTGGATTCTGATTGGTCTAAAACCTGAAGGTTTTAATTTTCACTGTCCTCCTATTCTGATTGGCCTTTTATCCGACAATGAGATGGGTTTCGAATTTAAATTACTTTTTTTTCCCCGGCAATTTCCAATATCATAATTTTTGATATTGCGCCTTCTAGAGTTTTGGAAAGTTTTTTTTTTTTAAATTATGTTTTTTTTTACGTTCGGGCTCTTTTCGACAGTTTTCGCCTTTATAAAGGCGATTTTTTCGGAATCATACCCCATGCCGACGAGCGGGGGCCGGATTTCTGTCGCGATCTTCGATCTGCTTCCTCGCATGTTTTGGATCCTGCTTCCTTCGCCCTTGTCGGGGTTTTAGACCAAAAAAAACCTGGGTTCCCGGGGGGCTGCGAGCGCTGCATGCGCCTCGCTTTGCCCCCTCGCCATCGACATGCCCCGGGGGGTATACGAGGGGCCGGTCCCCCCCGGAAGCCACCCCCGCCCCCCAGCGCCCCTGCCGCCCCTTTTAGGGGGCGAGCTGAAAGTGGCGAACATGCGCTAACCCCCCGCACCCGCGTTTTCCACAGGGGATTCGGTGGGGGGGGGGAGGGTCGCCAAAAAACGGGCGAAAAGCCCCATCAACTGTCGCCCGACTGAGTAAACAAAAAGCCCAATTATTACTGTATAATAAAGAGTGAGTCAAAAGTCATAAACCCCCCTATGTCTGTAAGACTCAAAGGGCCACATGTATGAAATGGTTTTGGTCTGAAACTCACTTTGTTGCCCATAGGTTTCTATGGGGAAAAAAGCGAGTTTTAGACCGAAACCGTTTCATACATGTGGCCCATAGTGTTAGACTCATTTTAGAAGACTAAATTGTGGCTTTCAAGAGGGCGGGCAGTAAAAAATCCCATGCAGTCCCCCCTGGTCAAATTATGGTAGATGAGACGTTTTTATTATGGGGGTTAATTACATCATGTGAGATGTAAAAATATATGAACCCCATGAAGTTCTCCACCACCCTTCTTTCTCTTTTTTTCAGAGTCATGGCTTTTTTCCCCCACGGGCTTTCAGCGCATGTTGGGTGTTTCACGATTTCGGAAAGGGCAAAAAGGGTAAATTCATACAACGGATTTAAATCTAGAATTGGGAGCGGATTCCGTGTCAGATTCCATGTTAAAATCCTTTTGCAATTTATTTAAATGGGCAATCTGTGCTATAGTTTATGCTGTTAAAGGGGTTTTTTCTCACTAAAGGTTTGGGTTTTTTATTTTAAGATTTTTCCAAAAACAAGTCACTTGCATATGTGTCCATTAAAGTGTCCTACCTATTTGAGATACCCCCTCTTGTAGGGGGCTGCATCAGCTCCTAGGTCCCCAGTTTAAGACCGTTTGATTCTTTGATGGGTCCCCGCCTGGTCGCTATAGCTACGACCGTTCGATCTCTCTATAGGCTGCAGCATGGTCTATAGACGACCTGATTCTACTGACCCAGTAAAAGCCAGTAAACACCCCCTAGTTCAAAATGAACAAAGAAAAACAGGACGAGGTAAGATGAATAAATGTAGTGGACAATCCCTTTAATTACGTAGGTTTTCTAATCCCTGAATTTATACCCCGTGGTGCAGATTAAAAGGAATGGATCTGTCCATTCTTTAAGGCACATTCTGCTTGGTTTTGCTTCGATACAGGGGAACCCAATTAGCCCCATCTAAAATAGGCTAACCCGCATCTAAACCAGAGGCAAAAATTGTCTTTGCAAAGTAAAAATCCCGCACGGCCCCCGGAATGCCAAGGGCAAACCGGGGATTTGCCAGGTGGGCCGTGGGGTCCGGGCCCCCGGGCGGCTCGGATGCCTGCCCGGGGGACGGTTTCCCCCCGGCAGGCCCGAGTCCCCACGCCGGTCTGTGGGCGTCAGGGGCCGCAATGGTACATCGGGGGCCGGCCCTTCGCCAGGGGCCCGACAGGCCCCCCTGCCACGGGGGTGAGGCCGGGTCACCGACCCCGCCTGCAGCCATCACGGCCGCGCCTGCGGGGGTGAACGCGGGAATTTTTGATCCCGTCTGTTCAGTCCCCCGGAGGCTGCGGGGCAGGGCGCAATGTGATGACGGGCACGCGCGCCGCTCGGGCCCGTCCAGGAAGCAGCGGTGCTCCGGAGCAGGTAAGGGGGGGACAGGGGATGGGTTTTTTTTTTTTATTTTTTTTAAACTTCTTACTGCCTGGGCCTATAATAGCCCCGCCTTGATACCTATTCCCCCTCTGGCTCCTTTACCCTGCCTGGACCTTACCTGCCCTGGCTATATGATGCCCTGCCCTGGCTACTATCCCTGTGGTATATGATGCCCTGCCCCGGCTATATGATGCCCCGCCCTGGCTACCCATCCCTGCCTGGGCCTATTTTCCCTGCTGGCTTCCCCTTTCCCTGCCTGGTTTGATGCCCTGCCCTGGCTCCCATTTTCCCCGCCCCGGCTACCTATACCCTGCCGGCTATATGATGCCCTGTTGGTTGCCTAACCCTGCCCTGGGTGCCTATCCCCTGCCCCGGTGGGCCCAAAAAAGCCTGCCTTTCCCAAAACTGCCCTGGTGTTTTAATAGATGCTTTCCTATACACTTTCCTGCTATTATATACTGCCCTGCCACCTATATAATGCCCCTGCTGCCTTTCCGCCCCCCGCCCACCCATATTGTCCTGTCTGCCATAAGTGGCCGCCTCCCCCCAATGTCCTGCCTCCCACATATGGCCCCGCTGCCGCATATGTCCGCCCCACCTAATATGTCCTTTCCTACCTCATACTGGCCCCGTGCCGCTTTCTGTCCCTGCCTACCCAATGCGGCCCTGCCGCCTGCATACTGGCCCTGCCCACCTCATACGGCCCTGCCTGCCTGTATGGCCCTGCCTGCCCAATGGGGGTTTTACTATTTCATGCCATTATTGACATTTTTTTTTAATTCTTTTTTTCGGGTCTAACATACGTGTTTTGGGGGAAATTTATAGGAAAAATGCTGGAAAAGAGAGGAGTCTAAGATGTATTTGTGGAAATTTACAGGGCGAGTAGTGACCGGAGAAAGAAAGACATGCATGTGTACTGGACGGAAAAAAAAGGGAAGGGAACGACTCTCGGGGGAAATCATGGAGGTTTGGAGCAGATGGAGAAGAAAAGGGGGAAAGAGAACAACCCATCGGATGACGTTCCTGTGGTCCCCGCTGTCAGGGTCTTTTACTTCTGTTTGGTCAGTGCTGTATTATGTGATGGTGACCGATATGGGGTTTTGATTGGTTTTAGGTGATGGGGTGCTTATTTTTGTGTCGTGTGGGCTTGTCCCCCATTGTAAAACAAGTGCCACGACTCTGTGTGAGGGGTTTCTTGCCCCCACTGTTTCTTTTTTGCTTGTTTGAGGGGACTCTCCACGGAGCGGTTTTGGTGCCATTTTTTTTTTTGCGTTTTTTTTTTTTGAGAAATGTACGCATTAATGCTCTGCCTCTCTGCACAAAAAACGCACCAAAAAAAATCAAAATGCACCCAAAAGTGTCGTGTGGAAAGCGCTTTATAGTGTGTGTATTTAGAAAGTGGCGAGGTGCGAGAAAAGGGGCATTTTGTAAGCGGGGTTTGTTTTGTGGGCTGCTGGGGGCTTTTTGCCCGGGTGATTTTATTCCCAGTCCCGGCCTGTCAGCAGAAATCTCAGGAATACCTAGTTTCTGCTTAGGAAAAACCGGGCTTTTTGAACAACCCGGTTCAGCGCAGATTTTAGAACGAAATTTTTTAGAGGCAAATTTAGCCTCCAGTACTATGTGAGGGGTTTTTCACTGAATTACGTGACTATGTTCAAGATTGACGTATAAAGCTCTGGAAAAAATTAAAGAGACCACCGCCCCCAAATTTTGTTTCTCTGATTTTTTCACTTAAAGGTGAATTTTTTGGGGAAAATGTAATTTTTATTTTTTATTAAATACTGAAACATGTGTCGAAAATTTAAAGAAAAACATTTGTATTTTTTGCAGTAAATGGGAAATCTTCAAAAAAATAAAAAGAAGCACAGCGAGCTGTCAGATCAAATAATGCAAAAAAAAAACACGTTCATATTTTTTGTAACAATAAGACTGATGTTTTAAGTGGAAGATTTTCAGAAATCAATTTTGGGGGGGAAATAACCAAGATTTTTTTCATTAAAATTCCTTTTGGCCTTTTCCCTAGCACTTGTTTTTCCATCCAGTTGTCCTATTGCAAGGGATGTGAAGACCCAGCAGGGTTTTAATATTTCCTTCATTAAAAAAAAGATTTGGTTCGGTGTCCCCTCACAAAAGCACATGCAGTAGAATGAGGTGATTTGGTTGGAATTCACCTGACATGGAAGGGAAGGGGCCGTCAGACATGTAGAGAGGTGATTTTTGAAAACAGGCGTGGGCTCTTAATTTTTTCCCAAAGTTGTGTAACCCCATTTTAAAACTTATAACCCAAAAAGCAGGGTCATCACCGCAATAAGGGAAGAACCACAGAGGAAACCCAAAGGACTATTAAAAGGGGTTGTCAAAAAAAGGATTACTTTTAATGTTGACTTGCAAAAAAGACTTGCAAAATGTGTCCATTATAGTGTCCATTATTACTAGATTCTCCTCTTGTATGGGCTGCAGAGCTTTCCCCAGGTCCTATGCTAAGACCTATTGATCTTCCTGATAGGCTGCCGACTGGTTGCTATAGCTACGCCTACTTGATCTCTCCTGTGGTGCCCGCATGGTTGCTTTAGTAAAAACCCGGCCTTCTACTGCGCTTAGTAGAACCAGTAAACATGCCCCTGAATTCAAAATGAAACCAAGAAAACAGGACTAAGGTGAGATGAATCAATGTAGCGAGACAATCCCTTTAACACCCTATTGCACCCTCAGCAATGTCTACACCTTAACACGTCTTTCCAGTGAATACATATTGACCTTGAGATGGTTTTATAGGTTTTGGTGTATCTTTATATCTACTTTACCCCTCTGCACTTATATTGACATGTCACTTTTTTTCAGCACTGAGGAAAATCAGTATCATCTGCACTAAGATGCTGATTTTCCATTGAAGACAATGTGAAGTGGATTGTAGTCGGATTTGGATTTAGATTTTGATGCGGATTCAATGCTGAACCCGAGTCAGAATCAGCGTCCAAATCAGCTTTGTGAATATACCCTATAGCAGGGGTGTCAAACTGCACCCCTCCAGCTGTTGGGAAACTACAACTCCCCTCATGCCATGTTATGGGTTATACAAATGCATGATGGGAGTTGTAGTTTCCCAAAGTGGAG